>CM031606.1:1487745-1510245 GCA_018398815.1 Conus ventricosus
ACGACAGCACCACCATGGTGAAACGCCTGGTGGACCCATGGACTGGCGCAGATGAATAGGAGAGTCTGTCTCTTGGGAAGTCTGACGGTAAACGTGACGGGGTGTATTATTTTAAGTATCTTCCTGTAGTGTCAGAACAACAGAACTGTTCTATGATATCAGAAACATTCAAAACACTTGGCAGACAAACACGCAGCAAAACAAAGATGGCAATCGGACATATGCAAATACAAACATGGCACACGATGAAACCACTCTCAGACAAAAGCAGGTCACAGATTGTTTCCCACGCATCGAAGCAGGATTATCACAGGCTGGTAGAAGTCAGTCTGTAGACACCTACACTGCCCTTGTCACTATATCTGGGGTTGTACCAGGCCCTGCAAATGACGCTAATGCAGAGAACTGTTGCATCTCTTTTCTTTCATACAATGTTGAGGGTTTGAGCACTGTATGCCAGCCTGAAATACGGTTGTAATTCTATAAATATGACATCTTATTTTCGTCAGAAACTTTTGCGACCAATCTACCTTCATATCTTTTTCCTTCTCTTGAAATTTTTGTGTCACCTGGATTGAAATTATCTGATACTGTGACATCCCGTCTATCTGGAGGTGATGTTCTTATGGCAAAAAGGACACATTTTTTAGAGTTGTTGCACGCATTCCATTAGAATGTGATAATTGTACTGCTGTGAAACTATCTAAACAGTTTACTGGCTTATCTATCGACACTATACTGTTCGGCATTTATATTCCCCCAGCATCTAGCCCGTATTATTTAAATACAGAAATAGGAAATGGAATATATCTGCTTGAACACTGTCTTCTCGATGTTTTTGAACAGCATGAAGAATTACCATTCATTATTATGGGACGTTTTAATACCAGGACAGGTAAATCAAATGCTAGGGAACCTACTCTCCCTGACACTAATGTTTGGAATGATGATGACAGTAATACTGAAGTAATGAAACATATCTCATGTTTGGAATGATGATGAAAATGATACTGGAGTAGATGAAACACATCTAATGTTTGGAATGATGATGACAGTAATACGGAAGCAGATGAAACATATCTTATGTTTGGAATGATGATGACAGTAATACGGAAGCAGATGAAACATATCTAATGTTTGGAATGATGATGACAGTAATACTGAAGTAGATGAAACATATCTAATGTGTGGAATGATGATGACAGTAATACTGAAGTAATGAAACATATCTAATGTTTGGAATGATGATGACAGTAATACTGAAGTAGATGAAACATATCTTATGTTTGGAATGATGATGACAGTAATACTGAAGTAGATGAAACATATCTCATGTTTGGAATGATGATGACAGTAATACTGAAGTAGATGAAACATATCTAATGTTTGGAATGACGATGAAAATGATACTGGAGTAGATGAAACATATCTAATGTTTGGAATGATGATGACAGTAATACTGAAGTAATGAAACATGTCTTAGAAATTCCAAAGATGAAATTACGAATGAATGTGGATGTTGCTTATTAAAATTATGTGAAGAATTTTCATTGATAATTCTAAATTGTGTTACCTCAGTTGATAAGCACGGAGACTTTACATACATAGCACATAAAGGGGCAAGTATCGTAGATTATTTTCATGTATAGCACATAATAGGGCAAGTATCATGGACTATATTTTTATATAGCACATAATGGGGCAAGTATCAGAGATCATATTTTTGTTTTCATTTTAAGATGCCTTTCTGAACATGCTCTAAGCATGAGAGTCCTTACCATTGCAGAATCTAAACATTTACCGATTGAATTAAGATCAAACTTACCCAGAAATGTAAACCACATTCAAAATAAACCTGTAAAACGTGTCATTCAAAGGTTCATTTGGAATAAGGATAGTTTAGATGCATATCCTACATGTCTTCAAGTCACAGGAGATGCTGGATACTTTGAACGAAGCTGTAATTGTGATGACTATTGATGTTAACCTGGCACTGAATAAATGTTACGAAGGTTTGACTCTTGCAGGCCAATGTATGGAAAACATATTATGTTATTGTTATAGGTGAAAAGAATTACAATTCCTGGTTCGATATTGAATGTCGAAATGCAAGATCAGACTTATTGCAATCCTTGAAAAAATTTACATATTCCAAGACCGCAAAACAAATCGAGGAACTAAGGCTTACTTACACTAATAAACGAAGAGAATACAAACATTTGCTCGTTAGAAAACAAAAAGAAGATAAATTACGCATACGGGCTACTATTGAGACAAATAAAAATGACCCCAAGAAGTTGTGTGGAACTATTAAGTCAAAGGTAGGTACGAAAGCACTAGAAAACTCCATCACAATTGAAGAATGGTAAATCACTTTCATAAAGTTTATAACGACTTTGAACAGGAAAACGAACTATATTCTGGAATTAGCGATTATTTCGTACCTTTAGATAATCAATGACCAACAACTATAATAGTGACACTAGTTTTTACTGTAATTTAGATACTTCCACCCTAGACTCGGAAATAACAGAATTAGATGTAAAAAATGTAGTACAGTCACTTCGGAATGGTAAAGTTGCTGGAACTTATCGATTTTAGTGGTGAGCTTTACATGTATGCTCCTCCATAAGTCATTCCTTTTTTGACCACATTTTTCATTAGACTGTTTGATTCCGGAACATTCCCACTCATGTGGTCAGAAGCAATTATACATCCCCTGCAACGGTAATGATAATTCTCCGGACAATTACCGAGGCATCTCATTGTTAAATTTCAGTGGCAAATTATACATCTCTATCCTAAACAAACGTCTTATAGAGTGGGTGGAAGAAAATAATGTAAATAATGAGTCACAGGCAGGATTCAGAACGAGTTATAGCACAGTTGACCACATATTTACTTTAATATCACTTGTACAGAAACAATTATCTTCTAGCAAAAAAACTCTATGCAGCATTTATCGACTTTTAAAAAGCCTTCGATTTAGTAAATAGAAATAAGTTGTGTTTGATACTGAATAAAAATGACGTGCAGGGTAATATGTATCATGTAGTTAAAAGTATGTATCAAGTTGTGAAAGCTAGAGTTCGGCAAACAATGATTTTACTGAAGCCTTTATGTGTCCTCGGGGTTTGAAACAAGGTGACAACTGTAGTCCTATTTCATTTTCGCTATTCATAAATGAACTCGCCAATGACGTTGCGTTATCTGGAAAACATGGAATAGGCTTATCTCCCGACATGTTTCACATTCTTATTATGATTTTGCCGATGACGTTGTTCTTCTTTCCCATACTGTAATTGGTCTTCAAAAACAACTAGATATATTAACTAACACTGCCAATAAATTAGGACTGATCGTGAATGAGGAAAAATCTAAATTTATAATATTTCGTAAAGGAGGGCATGTTAACTCACGAGAAAAATGGTTCCACAATGGTATACAATTGTCAGTTGTGAATGAGTATAAATACTCAATTGTCATTCTTTCTGCTGGTTTTCCTTTCTCGTGTTCTTTGGAAGACAAGGTGCTCAAAGGTAAAAATTCTGTTTTTAGAATTTTTGGAAATTTTTGTGGTCTCTAGGTGAAACAATCCAAAACTTTTCTTCAATTTTTTTATATCCAAATCCAGCCAATTTTAACATATGGTGCTGAAGTTTGGGGTTTAACTCCAAGCCATACTATAAGAGTACATCGTTTAGCTATCAAACGTCTTTTGAATGTACGTGTTCACAAACCAAGTGCAACTGTATATTCCGAAACTGGCAGATACCCGTTACATATTCAGATTTTATAAAATGTGTAAAATATTGGCTGAAATTAACCCGTATGGAAGATAGCCATATCCCAAGAAAATCCTATAAAATGTTATGTAGTCTGCATTATAAGGGCAAAGAGAACTCGGTAAGTAATATATGTTTGACATTATATAAATATGGTTTTGGATTTATGTGGGAAAATCAAGGGCTGGAAAATGTTAAATGTTTTGTGCATGTCTTTAAACAAAGACTTGTTGACTGTTGTTTACACGACTTAGACTCTGTTATCAACCCAAAGGAGAGATTCCAGTTCTACTCTTCGTTTGGACAACCCTATGATGTTCCAGAATATTTGTCTAGAATTTAAAAAAAAAATCATCACTTAGAAAATACTTGACAAGAATTAGACTTGGAGTTTCACAACTAAAACTTCATAAGTCTAGATTCTCCATTACAAGAATAAACACTGACTGTCCATTTTGTCCTGGGTTGAAGAATCTGAATATCATTTTATACTAGTGGGTAATTGTAGGGTTGTTCCCCTTGAGACTCTTTGGAAGAGAGGACTGCAAGAACTACATTAAATGGCTGAACTTCATACCATGAGTTGTACGTCTTATTCAGTGCAAGAATGTCACATTGGCGACGAGGACTCAAAAGACTCATGCAGGGAAGTTGATAAACCTTTTCTTATGAACACAGTACAGTAATATTAGTTCTCACAAGATAGACCGTTCTTGGAGAAATTGATTGTTGCTGTCCATGTTACCGTTAGTGATACAAGCAGTAACGAAGCCAGCCGGTTTACTGTAGGTTCAGTCAACAGTGTGTCAGGGTGTTATAACGGTGTGCCGATCAAATTCTAGTTTGGTAAAAGACTTAAAGAAAGTTTCTTCGTTCAGAATGGCTACCACACTTAAATTTGATGAATTCAATCCAGCAGTGGAAAATTTTGACTGTTACCTTGAACGTCTTACCATGTACTTTGAAGCGAATGATATAGCTGATGGTAAGAAGAAAAGTGTTTTCCTGTCAGTTATTGGTGCAAAATACTATTCACTGCTTCGTTCGCTGTGCTCACCTGACACACCAGCCACCAAAACATTTGTTCAGCTTGTTGACATTCTTAAGGCACATGTATCACCCAAGCCACTGTCATAGGCGAAAGGTTCAAATTTCACAACAGAAAACAGAATGACTTGGAAACTGTGAATGACTTTGCAGCGGAACTTAGACGTTTAGCATCCACATGTGAATTTGGACAGTTTTTGCAGGAGGCCCTTAGGGATAGATTTGTGTGTGGCCTTTCTGATGCCACAACTCAGAAGAAGCTGCTGTCAGAGAAAAATCTGACCTTTGCGAAGGCCGTGGAAATTGCCCATGCCATGGAAACAGCTACATGTCACTCTGCAGCTCTTCATCCAAAGTTCTCCGATGAGCCACCATCTACACCTGATGTGCACATGATCCAGAGAAGGGCCCCAGTTTCAAAAGCCCCTGACAAAACTGGCAATGTACAAAACCAGAGCAACAAATGTTACCGATGTGGTAAAATGCATTCTGCTGCCAGTTGCCCTTTCAGGAACTACACCTGTAATCATTGCAAGAAAATTGGACATTTGGCAGCTGTCTGTCGTTCAAAGAACAAAACTGGAACTTCTTCCTCTTCACAGAAGTTTGTCTCTGAATACCATGAGGACATAGAAATGGTGATGCACATTGAAAAGAGAGATAACAAACCATATACTGTCACACTTCAGGTTGAAGGCAAACTGATGCTCTTTGAAGTTGATACCGGAGCTTCTGTCACTCTGATCAATGCTAGAGTGTTTGATGACACGTTGGACAAGAGCATTTCATTGACCAACTGTGAAACAAAGTTAAAAACATACACCGCCATCAGTCCCAGTGCGAGGAAAAGCTGTAGTCCAAGTCTGCCATCAAGACAAGTCTGCCATGTTACCTCTCATTGTGGTCAGTGGAAGTGGACCCAGTCTACTCGGTAGGAACTGGATTCAAAGTTTGGACATGGAAACAGACATTCTGGTAAATCAAATAACAATGAAACCACCCTCAGCCTCAGCAGAATGTGACCAGTTTCCTAATCTCTTCAAAGATGAACTTGGACATGTAAAGTCATGTCCAGTTACACTTTACGTTGAAGATGGCTGCAAACCCAAGTTCTACAAAGCTAGAACTGTGCCATACGCACTAAGGGACAAAGTTGAAGCTGAAATCCAGAGACGGAAGATGAAGGAATCATTGAACCAGTTAAGCACTCAGCTTGGGCAGCGCCGGTCGTGCCAGTTCTAAAGCCAGATGGAACTGTACGCTTGTGTGGTGACTACAAAGTGACGGTAAACACAGTAGCGAAAGCAGATGTGTACCCATTGCCTCGAGTTGAAGATCTGTTCAATAAAGTTGCTGGAGGACAATCTTTTACCAAACTTGATTTGAAGCATGCATACCAGCAGCTACCCCTTGCTGAAGAATCCAAGGACCTGACTACCATCAACACACAGAAGGGCCTGTTTAGATTCAATCGATTGCCCTTTGGAGTCTCAGCTGCACCAGCCATTTTCCAGCGAACAATGGACTGCTTGCTACAGGACATTCCGCAAGTTGCGGTGTTTCAGGATGATATCTTGGTCACTGGCAGCACAGATGAAGACCACATACTTCACCTCCGGGAAGTATTTCGCAGACTTGAAGCAGAAGGTTTTCGATTGAAGAAAGAGAAATGCCAGTTCATGCTACCTGAGGTTACATACTTAGGTCACCGAGTCAACGCAGAAGGAGTCCAGCCAACACCGGAAAAAGTGAAGGCTGTCCAGGATGCCCCGACACCCCAAAACGCAACTGAGCTAAAGTCGTTCTTGGCCTGATAAATTTATATGGGAAATTCTTGCCTCAGCTGTCAACTGTACTTTCTCCACTTAACAGACTCCTTTGCAAAGGTGTTGTTTTCAGATGGGAGAACAGCAGGATCAAGCTTTCAAGAAAGTGAAGGACATGCTTATGTCAGCCAATCTCCTAGTACATTTCAATCCAAACCTGGATGTGACTTTGTCTTGCGACGCTTCTGCGGTGGGCTAGGAGCAGTCCTTGCCCACAAGTGTGCTGATGGCTCAGAGCGCCCCATTGCCTATGCCTCAAGGTCACTGAACAAAGCGAACGAAATTACTCCAACATTGAAAGGGAAGCTCTTGCAATCACCTTCGGAGTGAAAAAATTTCGTGACTATCTTTTTGGCCGCCATTTTTACTTGTACACTGATCACAAGCCCTTGATGACATTGTTTGGTGAACAAAAACCCATTAAAACAGAGGTTTCTACCAGATTCAAAGATGGGCAATGTTGTTGTTACCGTACACATACACTATCCACTACAAGTCAGGAGCCACAATGACACATGCTGACGCTCTAAGCAGGCTGCCCATGCCAACCACCAGTGCTGAGCCCGAGACTCCAGAAGAATTCATCTTCCTGATGGACCATCTTTCCACGACACCAGTTACTTCAGCGGACATTCAGGCAGAGACTGATCGTGACCCTGTATTGTCCAATGTCAAGAAATACACTTTGGCAGGATGGCCCTCAGAATTTCCCGGAAAGTGGCAATCACAACTGAAATTGTACAAGACTCGTGAAACAGAACTGTGTGTTCAGAGTGGTTGTTTACTCTTACGGAACAGAGTTGTCGTACCTCCGGCTTGTAGGAAAGCCATGCTGGAAGAGCTTTATTCTTGTCATCCAGGTGTCTGCAAGATGAAGAGCCTGCCCGCTCTTATGTTTGGTGGCCAGGACTTGATGGGGACATAGAAGCTACTGTCAGAGAGTGTGAAGCATGCCAACAAGTTCGCCACATGCCTCAAAAAGCGCCACTTCATCCTTGGGAGTGGCCTGAAAAACCGTGGTCCAGACTGCATGTAGACTTTGCCGACCTTTCATGGGACATATGTTTCTGGTACTGGTGGATTCTCATTCGAAATGGATGGAAATTAAGCTAATGACTAAGATTACGGCGGAAAAGACAGTTTGCTGTTTGAGAGAACTATTTGCTACACACGGATTGCCAGATTCCATTGTTTCTGACAATGGTCCTACGTTCACCAGCGCAGAGTTCAAAACCTTCACTCAGTTTCTGGGCGTTCGCCATGTTCTTGTCTCACCGTACCATCCAGCTTCCAATGGCCTTGCAGAAAGAGCGGTTCAGACATTCAAAGAATCCATGAAGAAGATGTCGCCCAAACTCACTGTGCAACACAAGTTGGCCACCTTCCTTCTTCAGCAGCACATCACACCACATTCTACAACTGGTGTGCCGCCTGCAGAACTTCTCGTGAAAAGGAGACTAAAGACTCGTCTTGATCTGACACAGCCAACACTGTCTCGCAAGGTCGAAGACATCCAGTCCAAGCAGAAGATGCATCATGATTGCGGTGCAAAAGACAGAGAATATACAGTCGGTGACAAAGTGTATGTTCGTAATTTTGGGCCTGGAAAGACTTGGCTGTTTGGAACTGTTCTTGAAGTCACCGGCCCTCTGTCCTTCAAGGTTGAGATAGGAGATGGTCGTGTGATCAGGCGCCACATTGATCACATCCGTAAACGTTGGACTGATGACGAAGAACCTACGAGCCTATCTCTTCCCATGGTTGCGGATCCTACTGTTTCCAGTGAGGAGCCCACAACCTCCATTGCCCCTACGCTTGTGGACCTATTTCCTGGGTCCGCTTCCATGGAACCAGTTCCCCCTGTGACTGCTCCTGGGTCCTGTCCAGCCACGCCTGTTTGCCCCAGACCTCTGCATGCCGGCATGGGGTCATCACACTGTGCCACGGCGTCTCCAAACCGGAACCTATCCTCCAGACTGCTTCGGATTTCCAGGGGTCTACTCCTGCCTTGGCTGATCGGCCCAGAAGATTCTGCAAGGCTCCAGATCGATTGGATCTGTGATCGAACTACTTAACTGAAATTATTTTTTCTGTTTTAGTTCAAATTTGACCGGTTGTCAAATCGTTTCCATTTAATAACAGTGTTGTGTTTAATGTTTCATTTGAAGTTGAACTACAAAAAAAACTGCCTCACTTTGAGTGAGAGTGATCGTTGATTTCTTTTATTTACTTACTCCAGTTCCTGACAGTATTTTTGCTGTTTAATTATTTTACATAAAAACTTAAAGCGGAGGGTGTAGGGTTGTTCCCCTTGAGACTCTTTGGAAGAGAGGACTGCAAGAACTACATTAAATGGCTGAACTTCATACCATGAGTTGTACGTCTTATTCAGTGCAAGAATGTCACAGTAATGAATACAATTCTTTACGGAAATTTTTTTTTCACAGACAAATACCATAGTCAAATGCATTCAAGCTGCTTTATTACTTTCAGATGTCAGATGCTGTTTATTTATCTAAATCCTTTAATACTAGAAACCACTTCTTGTATGATGTTTGATGCTTGATGTAATTTGAAAATATACTTTTGCTTTTCCAATTTCATTTTAGCATTATTATCATTTTTTTCCTTCCATTCCCAATTTTCATACTCCCTGATGACATCAGCAGATTGGCCTGTCATTAAAGTTCGTTCGTTTGTTTTCTCTCTCTCTCTCTCTCTCTCTCCTCTCTCTCCTCTCTCTCTTCTCTCTCTCCTCTCTCTCTCTCTCTCTCTCTCTCTCTCTCTCTCTCTTCTCTCTCTCTCTCTCTCTCTCTCTCTCTCTCTTCTCTCTCTCTCTCTCTCTCTCTCTCTCTCTCTCTCTCTCTCTCTCTCTTACACAGCGGGAATTAATGACTGCGACAGGCGCATGGCGACCTAACAGGGATTCTCAACGGTTTAAACGGCAAATCGGGCGTTGACAGTGTACGCCACATGTTACTCCTCAGCGTAATGTCAGTGCAGTATGCAGTGGCGACGACTTATCGCAAGCACACTGTCTAAGGTTAAAAGAGACAGAGACAGACAGACAGACAGACAGAGACAGAGACAAGACAGAGAGAGACAGACAGACAGACAGACAGACAGACAGGTAGACAGATGGACAGACAAACAGACAGATAGGCAGACAGATAGTCAGACAGACAGACAGAGACACAGAGACACAGACACAGAGACACAGACACAGACACAGAGACACAGACCAACAGACAGACAGGCAGACAGACAAAGATGAAGATGGAATAATAATATCGACAGGGACACAACGAGACAAAGAGCCATAGCATCTCCTTTAATCAAGCAACACAACAACAAAAACACAACAACAACAACAACAACAACAATAATAATAATAATAATGATAATGATGATGATGATGACGATGATGATGATGATGATGATGATGATGATGATGATGATGATGATGATGATGATGATGATGATGATCATCATCAAGAAGCAGAGAAGGAGGCGAGGACGGGAAGAAAAAAGAGAAGAAGGATGTCGATCATGGGAAAGATAGAAAGTTAGAATGTAAGGAAAGAATGGAACCCAAGTCCCCACAGTTTACACTGTATCATATCTTAAAGGAATCTGAAAACATACACAGAGACAGAAAGAACAACCACAAAATCATAAAATAAAATAAAATGAAATAAAGAAAAAGTCGCTAAAACAAACACTCAAACAAACAAAACAATAGTCTCTAGAAACTGGTGGGTGGAACGTCTGTCCCAGGGCACGTGCACTATCAGTTGTCCAGCTGCTCGTCCTTTCAGCAGAGAGTGTGAAATAACTTAACTTGAAAGATGCATGCGCCACTGATTGTCAGCGAGTGTATATTGCTCTATAGAAGAAGAAAAGAGTAGTGATAAAAAAAGAAGGGAGAAATGAGGGACGTTTGGCTGTCTCTCAATCGAGCACCATCATTCCTCCGCTGACCATTGTTCTCTCTGTGCGTGCTTTGCAGAGAAAGGCGCGTGAAAGAACTAAACCAATAGATGGTGCCGGAACCAGGGATATTTAGGTCTAAGGTGTTTTAATAAAGTAATAATCGTTTTGTTTTTAATCTTGACCCTAAAGGGGCTTGAACCAACAACCTCCGCCAAATCAGCACAGTAATTAACTGATGTGATGGTCTGTCCTGGCATTGTAGGTATACCCTGGCTTTTAAGTTATCTCCGCATTCATAACCGTTATCGAGGCTTTAATCAACTGATCTAACGGTATATCATGAGTGTTTAGGTTATCTTTAGGCATATGATACTATCAACACAAAAATTAACTGATCTAATCGCATGTCCTGGGCTTTTCGGGTTTCCTCTACATTCATAAGAGTTTTCAGCACTGTAGTCCACTGGTCTAATGGTATATCTTGGCTTTTTAAGTTATCTTCACATTTACAACCGTCATCAACGCTAAAATCAAATTGTTTTAATTGTATACCCTGGCTTTGTAGCTTATCTTTGCCCTTGTAATGCTATAAACAATGATCTAATGGCATGTACTTGCTTTTTCAGTTTATTCTACGTTAATAATGTTGTCTCCAATCAACTATTCTAAAGGAATATGATTATGATTATCAACGCTGTAATCATACGACCTAATCATAATCATACGACCTGGCTTTCTAGACTATCTTTACTTTTATAACCGTTATCAACACTGTAACCAACTGATCTCAAGGACAAGCAGACTGTGTTTACGTTTGTAAACGTTATCAACACTCTAACCAATGGCAAGCCTGATTTTGTAGGCTCTATTTACGTTTATAACTGTTACGGTTCTGTCGTAAAAACGAAGTATTTCACACGTCAGGCAAATCATGTCTAAATTATGAACCTATGATTTGAAGAAGGTCAGGAGACATCTTGACAAAAGAATAACAATAGTCCTTACAGTTTTATTTTTGACAAGTGTGTCACAGCTCAGAACTGTGTTGTGAAATCCCTCCCCTCGCTACAATTTTTGTTCAGCTTTGGAAAAGTATTGTATGCATACTTCATATAGACAATTTAAAAGTATAGTACGCATACTTTTCATGGACAATGTAAAATATGGTATGCCACCTTCACACAGGCGATGTAAAAGTGTGGTGTGCCAACTTCACAAATACAATGGGAAAAATAACGTGCAAACTTCCATATTGACAATGTGAAAGATTACATGTCACAGGTCAGTAGAAAATGTTCAACCGTAACTACAAGTTTTCCGGGTCCGAAAAACTAACCGAGCGGTTAATATGGACGACTTCAAGGTCTACCCGCTCACAAATTTGGAAGTAAAACCGTGGAGCGGTTCAAGAGGAAATATACAATTGACATCTTCAGTGTGTATACGGGTAATAATACAAATACAAAGGCAGACGACAGTGAAAGGCAGAGACATAAAGGAGGAACTGGTGAAGAGACAGACGACAGAGAAAGGCAGAAACATAAAGGAGGAATTGGTGAAGAGACAGACGACAGAGAAAGGCACAGACATAAAGGAGGAATTGGTGAAGAGACAGACGACAGTGAAAGGCACAGACATAAAGGAGGAATTGGTGAAGAGACAGACGACAGAGAAAGGCACAGACATAAAGGAGGAATTGGTGAAGAGACAGACGACAGTGAAAGGCAGAAACATAAAGGAGGAATTGGTGAAAGCGTGGGGAAGACACGGAGCCACAGTGACCAACACAATATTTAGAACGTAGACATTTGACATTTTTGGAGAAGAACAAAACGTTTGGACAATCCGGGCGACCATATGAGACCCAGTTTGCCCACAGACTTGAGACATATTAGATTGCACGATCAAACATTGATGTAGTTCAATTATCAGTCCATCCAACAGTCTGCACTCTGTCCGTCTGTCTGCCTGTCAGTCTACGATTAACTGTTTTGTGACCATCTCTCTCTCTCTCTCTCTCTCTATCTCTCTCTCTCTCTCTCTCTCTCTCTCTCTCTCTCTCTCTCTCTCTCTCTCTCTCTCTCTCTCTCTCTCTCTCCTCTCTCTCTCTCTCTCTCTCTCTCTCTCTCTCTCTGATCAGACAACTAAAAGTACCTGTAGCAGAGTATCAAATTCGTCACAATCTCAATCACGTATTCATCCGTACACACCGTTGGGTGAAGCTGTTTCAGCCTATTGCGAAGAAACCCAAATATATTATCAGAGAAAAACCACAGTGAGAAGTCCCAATAATGATCTCATATAAAATAATCTGTCACCGCTGCTGTGAGAAGAAGCATGAGCAATATGCTATCTGCTGTGAGAAGAAGCATTAGCAATATGATATCTGCTGTGAAAAGAAGCATTAGCAATATGCTCAACCTGTCAAAGTCACAGAGAAATGTCCCTTCACTGTGGGAAGACGCCCTGTGAATGGGATGAGATTAAACAGTCACAGAGAAATGTCCCATCACTGTGGGAAGACGCCCTATGAATGGGATGAGATTAAACAGTCACAGAGAAATGTCCCATCACTGTGGGAAGACGCCCTATGAATGGGATGAGATTAAACAGTCACAGAGAAATGTCCCATCACTGTGGGAAGACGCCCTATGAATGGGATGAGATTAAACAGTCACAGAGAAAGGTCCCATCACTGTGGGAAGACGCCCTATGAATGGGATGAGATTAAACAGTCACAGAGAAAGGTCCCATCACTGTGGGAAGACGCCCTATGAATGGGATGAGATTAAACAGTCACAGAGAAAGGTCCCATCACTGTGGGAAGACGCCCTATGAATGGGATGAGATTAAACAGTCACAGAGAAATGTCCCATCACTGTGGGAAGACGCCCTATGAATGGGATGAGATTAAACAGTCACAGAGAAATGTCCCATCACTGTGGGAGGACGCACTATGAATGGGATGAGATTAAACAGTCACAGAGAAATGTCCCTTCACTGTGGGAAGACGCCCTATGAATGGGATGAGATTAAACAGTCACAGAGAAATGTCCCATCACTGTGGGAAGACGCACTATGAATGGGATGAGATTAAACAGTCACAGAGAAATGTCCCATCACTGTGGAAGATGCCCTATGAATGGGATGAGATTAAACAGTCACAGAGAAATGTACCATCACTGTGGGAAGACGCCCTATGAATGGGGTGAGATTAAACAGTCACAGAGAAAGGTCCCTTCACTGTGGGAAGACGCCCTATGAATGGATGAGATTAAACAGTCACAGAGAAAGAAAGGTCCCATCACTGTGGGAAGACGCCCTATGAATGGGATGAGATTAAACAGTCACAGAGAAATGTCCCATCACTGTGGGAAGACGCCCTATGAATGGGATGAGATTAAACAGTCACAAAGAAATGTCCCTTCACTGTGGGAAGACGCCCTATGAATGGGATGAGATTAAACAGTCACAGAGAAATGTCCCATCACTGTGGGAAGACGCCCTATGAATGGGATGAGATTAAACAGTCACAGAGAAATGTCCCATCACTGTGGGAAGACGCCCTATGAATGGGATGAGATTAAACAGTCACAGAGAAATGTCCCATCACTGTGGGAAGACGCCCTGTGAACGGGATGAGATTAAACAGTCACAGAGAAATGTCCCATCACTGTGGGAAGACGCCCTGTGAACGGGATGAGATTAAACAGTCACAGAGAAATGTCCCATCACTGTGGGAAGACGCCCTGTGAACGGATGAGATTAAACAGTCACAGAGAAATGTCCCATCACTGTGGGAAGACGCCCTATGAATGGATGAGATTAAACAGTCACAGAGAAATGTCCCATCACTGTGGGAAAACGCCCTATGAATGGGATGAGATTAAACAGTCACAGAGAAATGTCCCATCACTGTGGGAAGACGCGCTATGAATGGGATGAGATTAAACAGTCACAGAGAAAGGTCCCATCACTGTGGGAAGACGCCCTATGAATGGGATGAGATTAAACAGTCACAGAGAAAGGTCCCATCACTGTGGGAAGACGCCCTATGAATGGGATGAGATTAAACAGTCACAGAGAAAGGTCCCATCACTGTGGGAAGACGCCCTATGAATGGATGAGATTAAACAGTCACAGAGAAAGGTCCCATCACTGTGGGAAGACGCCCTATGAATGGGATGAGATTAAACAGTCACAGAGAAATGTCCCATCACGTGGGAAGACGCCCTATGAATGGGATGAGATTAAACAGTCACAGAGAAATGTCCCATCACTGTGGGGGGACGCCCTATGAATGGATGAGATCAAACAGTAGATCCTATCCGGTGTGAGAAAAAGCACTAAAAATGTGATCACATCAAATGACGTGTCTAAACCACCGTGAGAAGCATCAGTAGTGCGATCAGATGTGAGAAGCATCAGTAGTGCGATCAGATCGAACACTAAACGTCGTTGTGAGAAGAGCCACCAGCAGTGTGATAAGATAAAGCACTTTGCCAAAGTTGCTGTCAGAAGAAGCCCCAGGAGTGTGACCAAATAAAACGCTTCAGAGAGAGAGAGAGAGAGAGAGAGAGAGAGAGAGAGAGAGAGAGAGAGAGAGAGAGAGAGAGAGAGACAGACAGACAGACAGACAGACAGACAGACAGAAAGAGAGACAGAGACAGAGAGGGGGGAAGACAGAGCCAGAGAAGTAAACAGAGACAGATAGAGAGAGGATCAAGGTTTGTGCAGAAACAGAAAGATGGGTACCTGTGGACAGACAGATACAAAGACAGAGAGACAGACAGACACTGGGCTGTGACCCAGCACGAAGACAGAGAGACAGACAGACACTGGGCTGTGACCCAGCACGAAGACAGAGAGACAGACAGACACTGGGCTGTGACCCAGCACGAGTTTTTATTCCTTTCTCTCCCACCTACAAAAGGCTCACCCACTGAGAACACAGACCCACCGAACCACCAAAACCGCTTCTTTTCTCTGATAAGTCTAAACTACTCAGAGACAAGCCCTTCGAACAAAACAACAACAAACAAACAAGAACAAACAACCAAAAAACATTTCTTTTCTCTAAAAAAGACTCATCCTGTTTTCTCTAAACAGGCTAAGCCACTCAAAACCAGGCACACCAAACCAACCAAATCGTTTCTGTTTTCCAGCAAAGGGCAGGCTACTCAAAGACAGACCAGGTAAATCAAGAAAGCCCTCTTGTTTTGTTTTGTTTTCTAAGCAGTCGTAAGAAGAAGCACCAGCAGTGTAAGGGATAATCTGCCAGAGAAGCTGTGAGGATAAAAGAGTCTGCCACAGAAGCTGTGATGATAAAACAGTCTGCCTGACAAGCTGTGAGGATAACACAGTCTGCTTGAGAAGCTGTGAGGATAAAACAGTCTTCTTGAGAAGCTGGGAGGATAACACAGTCTGCCTGACAAGCTGGGATGATAACACAGTCTGCCACAGAAGCTGGGAGGATAACACAGTCTGCCACAGAAGCTGTGAGGATAAAAATAGTCTGCTTGAGAAGCTGGGAGGATAACACAGTCTGCCTGACAAGCTGGGAGGATAACACAGTCTGCCACAGAAGCTGGGAGGATAACACAGTCTGCCAAAGAAGCTGTGAGGATAAAAATAGTCTGCTTGAGAAGCTGGGAGGATAACACAGTCTGCCTGACAAGCTGGGAGGATAACACAGTCTGCCACAGAAGCTGGGAGGATAACACAGTCTGCCACAGAAGCTGTGAGGATAACACAGTCTGCCACAGAAGCTGTGAGGATAAAAATAGTCTGCTTGAGAAGCTGGGAGGATAACACAGTCTGCTTGAGAAGCTGGGAAGATACCACAGTCTGCTTGAGAAGCTGTGAGGATAAAAACAGTCTGCCTGAGAACCTGTGGCGTGAGGCGTCAGAAACGTAATCAGATTGTGGGGTGAGGTGTCAGAAACGTAATCAGATCACAGTCTGTTCGGCCAGCTGTGAGGGGTAGCAGCCAAAATGCGATCAGATCAAATTGCCTGTCCAGTCTTCATTGCTGGCAAAATTAAACAGCACTGATCTCCATCACCCTTCCTCCACTCTTCCGAAAAAGAGAGGAAAAAGGCTGAGGAGAAAGCAACAAGAAGGAGTGTAATCAATATTCCTCCTCGAAGTGTCCACTCTCTCTCTCTCTCTCTCTCTCTCTCTCTCTCTCTCTCTCTCTCTCTCTCTCTCTTCTCTTCTCTCTCTCTCTCTCTCTCTCTCCAGGCAGTCAAGTCACAAAATCAGATAATAAGGAGTGTATTAACATCGCTGTATCTTGAGTGAGCCGTTAAGAGTTCTGACAGATAACAATCCTAACGGGGTATTTATTTCACTGTATCTTGACTGATCATAGAACAATTGACATCGGTGTATCTTGAATAAGCTGAGAGCACTTATACAGATAAAAATGATAACGGGTTCATTTACATAGCGGCACCTTGATATACTTACATCGCTGTATCTTTAATGAGCTAAGGCATTTGCAGATGATAACAACAATAAGTGGTACGTTTACATCACTGTATCCTGAATGGAAGCAGTCAGGTCAGATAGACAGATCTGCTACTGGTAACTTGGATTCCAGTACTACCTGTCACAGGTCGATTCCAGTACTACCTGTCACAGGGTCGATTCCAGTACTACCTGTCAGAGGGTCGATTCCAGTACTACCTGTCACAGGGTCGATTCCAGTACTACCTGTCACAAGGTCGAATTGTCGGACGCTACACCGGCACCCAACCAGCTCTCATGAGAATGGTGAGGAAAGAAGGGAAGGACAGACGCGGGAAATGAAAAAACGAAGAGTGAGAACAGGAGAGAAGGAAGTACGAGGGAAATGAAGAAAGAAGGAAAGACGGGATGGAAGGACGAGGAAAGTATAGAAAAGAAAAATAGGATGGACGAGAGCAAGTTATGCAGTGAGGAAGGGAGGAAAGAACGAGTGAAATGAAGAGGGTGGCGTGATGACGTAAGGGAAGGTGGGACGAGGGAAGTGAAGAAGGTAAGCAGTGAGAACAAAGGGAAGGAAAGGACAAGGCAAGTGAAGAAGGTAAGCAGAGTGAACAAAGGGAAGGAAAGGACAAGGCAAGTGAAGAAGGTAAGCAGAGTGAACAAAGGGAAGGAAAGGACAAGGCAAGTGAAGAAGGTAAGCAGAGTGAACAAAGGGAAGGAAAGGACAAGGCAAGTGAAGAAGGTAAGCAGTGAGAACAAAGGGAAGGACAAGGCAAGTGAAGAAGGTAAGCAGTGAGAACAAAGGGAAGGAAAGGACAAGGCAAGTGAAGAAGGTAAGCAGTGAGAACAAAGGGAAGGAAAGGACAAGGCAAGTGAAGAAGGTAAGCAGTGAGAACAAAGGGAAGGAAAGGACAAGGCAAGTGAAGAAGGTAAGCAGAGTGAACAAAGGGAAGGAAAGGACAAGGCAAGTGATGAAGGTAAGCAGAGTGAACAAAGGAAGGAAAGGACAAGGCAAGTGAAGAAGGTAAGCAGTGAGAACAAAGGGAAGGAAAGGACAAGGCAAGTGAAGAAGGTAAGCAGAGTGAACAAAGGGAAGGAAAGGACAAGGCAAGTGAAGAAGGTAAGCAGAGTGAACAAAGGGAAGGAAAGGACAAGGCAAGTGAAGAAGGTAAGCAGTGAGAACAAAGGGAAGGACAAGGCAAGTGAAGAAGGTAAGCAGTGAGAACAAAGGGAAGGAAAGGACAAGGCAAGTGAAGAAGGTAAGCAGTGAGAACAAAGGGAAGGAAAGGACAAGGCAAGTGAAGAAGGTAAGCAGTGAGAACAAAGGGAAGGACAAGGCAAGTGAAGAAGGTAAGCAGAGTGAACAAAGGGAAGGAAAGGACAAGGCAAGTGACGAAGGTAAGCAGAGTGAACAAAGGGAAGGAAGGAAGAGGAAAGTGGAGAAAGAAGGTAGTGAGAACAAAGGGAAGGAAAGAAGAGGAAAGTGGAGAAAGAAGGTAGTGAGAACAAAGGGAAGGAAGGAAGAGGAAAGTGGAGAGAGAAGGTAGTGAGAACAAAGGGAAGGAAAAAGAGGAAAGTGGAGAAAGAAGGTAGTGAGAACAAAGGGAAGGAAAGAAGAGGAAAGTGGAGAAAGAAGGTAGTGAGAACAAAGGGAAGGAAGGAAGAGGAAAGTGGAGAAAGAAGGTAGTGAGAACAAGGGAAGGAAGGAAGTGGAAAGGGGAGAGAGAAGGTAGTGAGAACAAAGGGAAGGAAGGAAGAGGAAAGTGGAGAAAGAAGGCGGTGAGATCAAAGGGAAGGAAAGAAGAGGAAAGTGGAGAAAGAAGGCGGTGAGATCAAAGGGAAGGAAAGAAGAGGAAAGTGGAGAAAGAAGGCGGTGAGATCAAAGGGAAGGAAAGAAGAGGAAAGTGGAGAAAGAAGGCGGTGAGATCAAAGGGAAGGAAAGAAGAGGATGGTGACAACGGAAGGCAGTGACAGAAGAACGAAAAGAAAAATGAATGAAATGAAGAAAGAATCAGCAACAGCAGATAAGAAAGGAAAGAACGTAAGGGAAATGCGAAAGGGAGGCACTAACACCAGCCGCCATGGCGAAGTGGTCAGCGCCGCGGACTCCCGCTGGGGGTCGTGGGTTCAGTTCATTTCAGTTCAGTGATTTATTTAATGTCTTTTCATCGCCAGATGATGTCAGACACTTATCAAAACAAAAACAAACAAAAAAAACACCTCCACACATAATTTATCATCCACGTTAGTACTTTCAAACCCACATTTGTATTTACATAAGTTAAATACCCTAGAGTACACAAAATTGTTGATTTTTATAAACATTTTGCAACCTGTGACTACGAAATAACCATGGCAATTTCAGCAACATATGAACCATATTATACGACAGTACTGACATTATCAAAGGTAGTCATCTCAATACGTTTCTCGTGGGTTCGATTCCCATTAGTGTCATCTGGATTCCCCCCCCCCCCCCCCCCCCCCCCCCCCCCCCCCCGACTGGCTCCAACCCAGAGTTGAGTTTGCTAAAGGCTCAGCTGGGAACACTGGGACCACACAGTTGAGTTTCATCCACTTAATGGATGCATCTTTGAGAGCGTTGCTCAAATTTCCTGACCAACACTGCAGGTGTCTGTACCTCTCGGACCTGGTTGACGCCGGGATATATTATCAATGGAAGCGTAGAGTACAGTCATCCAGTCTCAGACCAAAATGGAAATCCGTAGCATCATCTTTATCATTCTCATTCTCATCGATCAGCATGAAAAAAAAGTCTCAAATTCTGTGGCCCTTCATGCCCTGCTCTCATGGTGACCTCAGTTTTTATGTCCTCTCCACGTCTATGGCCTTGGTTTGATTCCGTCTGGGTCACCGGTATCGACGAGTCCATAGGGGCTGTCGTTAGACGGACATGGTGGCTCCGCGACTAAGCAATTATTGCCGTCAGTAGGGGGGGGGGGGGAGGGGTTAGTAGGCGGTGTCCTGCGAATGTTGGATCAGAACAGGAGCCACTAAACACCATCGAAGTGACTCGGCAGCAGTGCAGTGCCTCCTCCGATGGATTGATTCTTGACGACTTTACATTGACTGCTCCCTGTGGATTGCCGGTGCCGGGGCTGCGGCGGGACTGATCGAGCTGTGGCTGTGGACGGGGTGTCGAAATGAACGGCGTGGGTGCACTGCCACTGAGGTGGCGCAGAAGATGGGACGATGGGGAAAAAGGAAGAGAGTGACAAAAAGAGGAGAGGGGAAGGCAGGACGAGGAAAAAGAAGAAAGGAGGAACAAGTGAAGAAGAATATGCGAGTTCGAGACCTGCCTGACACTCATGTCTTTACCTCGGTATAACCCATCAGCATCGATCGTCTCTGTGTTCCATGCAGCAGTGTCTATCCACACCACCTCGCTCCATGTGTCTATCCACACCACCTCGCTCCACGTGTCTATCTACACCACCTCGCTCCACGTGTCTATCCACACATCTCGCTCCACGTGTCTATCCACACCACCTCGCTCTATATGTCTATCCACACATCTCACTCCACGTGTCTATCCACACCACCTCGCTCCACGTGTCTATCCACACCACCTCGCTCCACGTGTCTATCCACACCACCTCGCTCCATGTGTCTATCCACACCACCTCGCTCCACGTGTCTATCCACACCACCTCGCTCCACGTGTCTATCCACACCACCTCGCTCCACGTGTCTATCCACACCACCTCGCTCCATATGTCTATCCACACCACCTGGCTCCACGTGTCTATCCACACCACCTGGCTCCACGTGTCTATCCACACCACCTCGCTCCACGTGTCTATCCACACCACCTCGCTCCATATGTCTATCCACACCACCTCGCTCCATATGTCTATCCACACCACCTGGCTTCACGTGTCTATCCACACCACCTGGCTCCACGTGTCTATCCACACCACCTGGCTCAACGTGTCTATCCACACCACCTCGCTCCACGTGTCTATCCACACCACCTCGCTCCATATGTCTATCCACACCACCTCGCTCCACGTTCCTTTCTGAACACAGTGTCCACACCTCTCATCATCTTCGTCTCTTCATGTTTCCTTCAATACTTCTTGTCTATACCCCACCCTCTCTCTCTCTCTCTCTCTCTCTCTCTCTCTCTCTCTCTCTCTCTCTCTCTCTCTCTCTCTCTCTCTGGGCCGGTGGCCTTCACAATTAAATCAGCGTCAGTGTCAGTGTCAGTGTCAGTCTCTTCTCTCTCTCTCTCTCTCTCTCTCTCTCTCTCTCTCTCTCTCTCTCTCTTCTCTCTCTCTCTCTCTCTCCACACACACACACACACACACACACACACACACACACACACACACACACACACACACACACACACACCATGTACATCTTTCTTTGTGTGATCAGTCACAAGATGTACAGAACTTTAAGGTACGGGTGGTGTGATGTACAGAACTTTACGATACGGGTGGTGGGATGTACAGAACTTTAAGATACGGGTGGTGTGATGTACAGAACTTTAAGATACGGGTGGTGTGATGTACAGAACTTTATAATACGGGTGGTGTGATGTACAGAACTTTAAGATACGGGTGGTGTGATGTACAGAACTTTAAGATACGGGTGGTGTGATGTACAGAACTTTAAGATACGTGTGGTGTGATGTACAGAACTTTACGATACGGGTGGTGTGATGTACAGAACTTTAAGATACGGGTGGTGCGCTTTCCCTGCTGTATGCCAAGGTCACATGTTCTTCATATTACATCATAAACACGTCACCAGCCGGCATGATATTACATCATAAACACGTCACCAGCCAACATGATCTGGGTGGCTAATCTTGTCGTGACACCCGATATGTCCCACAGCCTGACAGAATGTTCCGCTACAGTGAGGCAGAAAGAGAGTGAGAGCGTGATCACAATGAATCGCCTTGCAGACTGGGATCTGCCACAACAGCAGACACTGCTCTACTGAAGGACAGTCATGAGAAAGGAGAGGAGTGGAGGAGGGCGGGGATCACGAAGGAGGAAAAAGAAAACTTGGAGAAGAAGAGGAGGAGGAGGAGGAGAAGGAGAAGAAGAAGAAGAAGAAGAAGAAGAAGAAGAAGAGAGAAGAAGAAGAAGAAGAAGAAGAAGAAGAAGAAAGAAGAAGAAAAGGAGGAGAAGGAGGAGTAGGAGGGCGAGAAGAGGAAGAAGCGAAAAAGGAGGAAGAAGAAGAGAAGGACGAAGAGGTAGAGGAGGAGGATGAATAATGAGTATGGAGGAGGACGACGACGACAAGGAGGAGGTGGTGATGGAGGAGGACAAGAAGGAGAAGAAGAAGAAGGAAGGGGAGAAGAAGAAGGAAGAAGAAGAAGAAGAAGAAGAAGAAGAAGAAGAAGAAGAAGCAGAAGAAGAAGAAGAAGAAGGCACTGGAAACCAATGTGTAGGTTTAAC
>CM031606.1:1517745-1537745 GCA_018398815.1 Conus ventricosus
CACACACACACACACACACACACACACACACACACACACACACACACACACACACACACACACACACATCGGGCAATGAGCAGTCTCAAAGATGAGACCCAACATAAAACTCGAATTACATCGGCCATTTCTGAGTGAAAAGATGAGACCAACAAATTATCTATCTGTCTATCTATCCATTCATCTATCTATCTATCTGTCTGTCTGTCTGTCTATTTATCTGTCTATCTATCTATCTATCTATCTATCTATCTATCTATCTATCTATCTATCTATCTATCTATCTACCTATCTATCTATCTATCTATCTATCTATCTATCTATCTATCTGTCTGTCTGTCGATACTTTTCCGCCACTACTAAAAAAAAAGCCAGAGAAAGAGTAAGAAAGAAGAGTCCTTAACAATGGCCCATGAAAGATGGTCCCTGAGAGCTGGCTTGTTTAAAAGACTGGGTCCAGGACGACAGATCCCCACAGAGAGCTTGTAGATGTACTCACCGCTTTCTGGTCGTTAGATGCCATGCTTGCCGTGTTCAGCGATCGGCACTGTCAGGGAATGCTGCTGCTGCTGCAGGAATCAGGAAGCAGGGAGCAGGAGTCCAAGCCACAATTATCAATGCCAGATAGGTGGCCGTTGGAAATCCGATCGCGACAGCAGGAGTAGCAGCCACCCTGTTGCTTCAACGTCTTCTACACACAACACACAGCACACAGCAACACACACACACACACACGCCCCGTACACCCACTGCCAGCGCCCTGATTTCTGCCTCGGCCCAGCAGGCAACACCGACACTACCACCTCCAGCAACCACCTTTTTCACACACCCCTCCCCCTCTCTCTCACTACGTCTGAAGTGACGTCAACTACACGCTCCTCCGGTACTAGTGAAATGCATGGCACAAATGACGACAGCGCCGCTTGTCTTAGCGAAGGCCCGGGGCCATGATGTGAAATGGTGCACAGAGTGAGGAGGCTGAACTGAGCAATGTCCGCCGCTATCAGAAGGCTACAGGCTGACAGCACTCGGCTCGGCAGCTGGCTAAGCTAAACGTCGGCGGCAGGCACAGATAGCAGCAGCAGCAGCAGCAGCAATAGCAGCCGCCAGGCGGGGTAGGGCACGCAACAAGTGGAAATCTGGCCTCCCTCTGCCGCTCAGCCGTCGACTGCCGCCGCCCGACTCAAACGCTGCTGTCGATATTGTCGCTGGCGATGGCTGGGGAGAGCGGGGAGGGGAGAGGTGAGATGGGGGTAGGTTTGTGTTCGTGATGGTGGTGATGGGGAGGGGGGAGGTGTGAGGGGAGGCCATATCGGGTGAAAGAAAAACGTTTACTTTAGGAAGAGGAAGGGAGAAGGCGTGGAGTAAAGAAAAAGGTGGAGGCGGAGGGTGGTGAGGGGCTAGCGGCATGAATGGATTGTGATAGGTGTAGTGGTGAAAACGGTGGCGCAAGAAAGAGAGCGCCGGATGCTGGAAGCTGGACTGTCTCACTGCGCGGGTCATCAGACCTACCGATGTTGTGCAATCCAGGAAAATGGAGCATTTAATTGCTTAGGCGAGACCTGTGGTTGTTGCGTCATCCAGGAAGCTGGGCCATTTAAATGTTCAGATCACTGGACCTCTGGATGTTGTGCAACCCAGGAAACGTTCAGATCATCATATTTATGGAAGTTGTGCAACCCAGGAAACCGGGGCGTTCAACTGTTCAGATCATCATACTTATGGATGCTGTGCAACCCAGGAAACCGGGGCGTTAAACTGTTCAGATCATCATATTTATGGAAGTTGTGCAACCCAGGAAACCAGTTCAACTGTTCAGATCATCATACTTATGGATGCTGTGCAACCCAGGAAACCGGGGCGTTAAACTGTTCAGATCATCATATTTATGGAAGTTGTGCAACCCAGGAAACCGGGGCGTTCAACTGTTCAGATCATCATACTTATGGATGCTGTGCAACCCAGGAAACCGGGGCGTTAAACTGTTCAGATCATCATATTTATGGAAGTTGTGCAACCCAGGAAACCAGTTCAACTGTTCAGATCATCATACTTATGGATGCTGTGCAACCCAGGAAACCGGGGCGTTAAACTGTTCAGATCATCATATTTATGGAAGTTGTGCAACCCAGGAAACCGGGGCGTTCAACTGTTCAGATCATCATACTTATGGATGCTGTGCAACCCAGGAAACCGGGGCGTTAAACTGTTCAGATCATCATATTTATGGAAGTTGTGCAACCCAGGAAACCGGGGCGTTCAACTGTTCAGATCATCATACTTATGGATGTTGTGCAACCCAGGAAACCGGGGCGTTCAACTGTTCAGATCATCATACTTATGGATGTTGTGCAACCCAGGAAACCGGGGCGTTCAACTGTTCAGATCATCATACTTATGGATGCTGTGCAACCCAGGAAACCGGGGCGTTAAACTGTTCAGATCATCATACTTATGGATGCTGTGCAACCCAGGAAACCGGGGCGTTAAACTGTTCAGATCATCATATTTATGGATGACCGTCAGACCGTCAGACCGTCACAGCAACAGTTCGTCAGACCGTCAGACCGTCACAGCAACAGTTCATCAGACCATCAGACCGTCACAGCAACAGTTCATCAGACCGTCAGACCGTCACAGCAACAGTTGGTCAGACCGTCACAGCAACAGTTCATCAGACCGTCAGACCGTCACAGCAACAGTTGGTCAGACCGTCAGACCGTCACAGCAACAGTTCATCAGACCATCAGACCGTCACAGCAACAGTTCATAAGACCGTCAGACCGTCACAGCAACAGTTCATCAGACCGTCAGACCGTCACAGCAACAGTTGGTCAGACCGTCACAGCAACAGTTCATCAGACCATCAGACCATCACAGCAACAGTTGGTCAGACCGTCAGACCGTCACAGCAACAGTTCATCAGACCGTCAGACCGTCACAGCAACAGTTCATCAGACCGTCAGACCGTCACAGCAACAGTTCATCAGACCATCAGACCGTCACAGCAACAGTTCGTCAGACCGACACAGCAACAGTTCACCAGACCGTCAGACCGTCACAGCAACAGTTCATCAGACCGTCAGACCATCACAGCAACAGTTCATCAGACCGTCAGACCGTCACAGCAACAGTTCATCAGACCATCACAGCAACAGTTCGTCAGACCGTCACAGCAACAGTTCGTCAGACCATCACAGCAACAGTTCGTCAGACCGTCACAGCAACAGTTTGTCAGACCGTCAGACCGTCACAGCAACAGTTCATCAGACCGTCACAGCAACAGTTCATCAGACCATCACAGCAACAGTTCGTCAGACCATCACAGCAACAGTTCATCAGACCGTCAGACCGTCACAGCAACAGTTCATCAGACCATCAGACCATCACAGCAACAGTTCATCAGACCGTCACAGCAACAGTTCATCAGACCGTCACAGCAACAGTTCATCAGACCGTCACAGCAACAGTTCGTCAGACCGTCAGACCGTCACAGCAACAGTCCATCAGAACGTCAGACCGTCACAGCAACAGTTCATCAGACCATCACAGCAACAGTTCATCAGACCGTCACAGCAACAGTTCATCAGACCGTCACAGCAACAGTTCATCAGACCGTCACAGCAACAGTTCATCAGACCGTCACAGCAACAGTTCATCAGACCGTCACAGCAACAGTTCATCAGACCGTCAGACCGTCACAGCAACAGTTCATCAAACCGTCAGACCATCACAGCAACAGTTCATCAGACCGTCACAGCAACAGTTCATCAGACCGTCACAGCAACAGTTCGTCAGACCGTCACAGCAACAGATCGTCAGACCGTCAGACCATCACAGCAACAGTTCATCAGACTGTCAGACCGTCACGGCAACAGTTCGTCAGACCGTCAGACCGTCACAGCAACAGTTCGCCAGACCGTCAGACCGTCACGTCAACAGTTCGTCAGACCGTCACGGCAACAGTTCGTCAGACCGTCAGACCGTAAGACCGTCACGGCAACAGTTCGTCAGACCGTCAGACCGTTAGACCGTCACAGCAACAGTTCGTCAGACCATCACATCAACAGTTGGTCAGACCGTCAGACCATCACGTCAACAGTTCGTCAGACCGTCACGGCAACAGTTCGTCAGACCGTCAGACCGTAAGACCGTCACGGCAACAGTTCGTCAGACCGTCAGACCGTTAGACCGTCACAGCAACAGTTCGTCAGACCGTCACATCAACAGTTGGTCAGACCATCAGACCGTCACAGCAACAGTTTGTCAGACCGTCAGACCGTCACGGCAACAGTTCGTCAGACTGTCAGACCGTCAGACCGTCACAGCAACAGTTCATCAGACCATTAGACCGTAACAGCAACAGTTGATCAGACCGTCACATCAACAGTTGGTCAGACCGTCAGACCGTCACAGCAACAGTTAGCCAGACCGTCACAACAACAGTTCATCAGACCGTCACAGCAACAGCTGGTCAGACCGTCAGACCATCACAGCAACAGTTCATCAGACCGTCAGACCGTCAGACCGTCACAGCAACAGTTCATCAGACCGTCAGACTGTCACAGCAACAGTTGGTCAGATCGTCACAGCAACAGTTCATCAGACCGTCACAGCAACAGTTCATCAGACCGTCAGACCGTCACAGCAACAGTTCATCAGACCGTCAGACCATCACAGCAACAGTTGGTCAGACCGTCACAGCAACAGTTCATCAGACCGTCAGACCGTCACAGCAACAGTTGGTCAGACCTTCACACCAACAGTTAATCAGACCGTCAGACCGTCACAGCAACAGTTCATCAGACCATCAGACCGTCACAGCAACAGTTGGTCAGACCGTCACAACAACAGTTCATCAGACCGTCAGACCGTCACAGCAACAGTTCAGCAGACTGTCAGACCGTCACAGCAACAGTTCGTCAGACCGTCACAGCAACAGTTCATCAGACCGTCACAGCAACAGTTCATCAGACCATCACAGCAACAGTTCATCAGACCGTCACAGCAACGGATCATCAGACCGTCACAGCAACAGATCGTCAGACCGTCAGACTCTCACAGCAACAGTTTGTCAGACCGTCACATCATGATTGCCCATGAAACCATCAGAATATGTACGTCATCTTGTAGAATTCAAACGTGTGCGCGCGGAAACACACACACACACACACACACACACACACACACACACACACACACACACACACACACACACAAACGCACACACACACACACACACACACACACACACACACACACACACACACACACACACACACACACCACACACAATTTACGCGTGCACGCATACAAAGAGAAGAGAGACACACACACACACATACACACACACACACACACACACACACACACACACACACACACACACACACACACACACACACACACACACAGATAGGGAGAAAAACGGACAGCCATTGACATGCAAGATCACACATTAACATTGACATTGACAGACATACAGAAGTCAATGCTCTACACTCCAGACACTTTGTTGTCTACACTTTGTACAGAAATTTCCATTTCAGTGTGTCGCTACATCTTCTGCTTCAGCTCCGTGGGGAGTCATGCGGGCATCACACCGGAAACCAGTTCACCAAGTTCTTCCGGTTCTGTGGGTTCTGTTCCAACACTGGGGTCTCCGCAAATGTTTCCCCTGCCCTTTCCGCCATCTTCTCTCCTCAATCTCCCTCCTTCAACACATCCCTGGGTCGTTGTTACCCCTACCATTTCCGCCATCTTCTCTCCTCAATCTCCGTCCTTCAACAGATCCCTGGGGCGTTGTTTCCCCTGCCCTTTTCGCCATGTTGTCTCCTCAATCTCCGTCCTTCAACAGATCCCTGGGGGATTGTTTCCCCTGCCCTTTCCGCCATGTTGTCTCCCCAATCTCCGTCCTTCAACAGATCCCTGGGGGATTGTTTCCCCTGCCCTTTCCGCCATCTTGTCTCCTCAATCTCCGTCCTTCAACAGATCCCTGGGGGATTGTTTCCCCTGCCATTTCCGCCATCTTGTCTCCTCAATCTCCGTCCTTAAACAGATCCCTGTGGGAATGTTTCCCCTGCCCTTTCCGCCATCTTGTCTCCTCAATCTCCGTCTTTCAGGAGATCCCTGGAGGATTGTTTTCCCTGCCATTTCCGCCATGTTGTCTCCTCAATCTCCGTCCTTAAACAGATCCCTGGGGGATTGTTTCCCCTGCCCTTTCCGCCATCTTGTCTCCTCAATCTCCGTCCTTCAACAGATCCCTGGGGCGTTGTTTCCCCTGCCCTTTCCGCCATGTTGTTTCCTCAATCTCCGTCCTTCAACAGATCCATGGGGCGTTGTTTCCCCTGCCCTTTCCGCCATGTTGTCTCCTCAATCTCCGTCCTTCAGGAGATCCCTGGAGGATTGTTTCCCCTGCCCTTTCCGCCATGTTGTCTCCTCAATCTCCCTCCTTCAACAGATCCCTGGGGGATTGTTTCCCCTGCCCTTTCCGCCATCTTGTCTCCTCAATCTCCGTCCTTCAACAGATCCCTGGGGGAATGTTTCCCCTGCGCTTTCCGCCATGTTGTCTCCTCAATCTCCGTCCTTCAACAGATCCTTTGGGGATTGTTCCCCTGCCCTTTCCGCCATCTTGTCTCCTCAATCTCCGTCCATCAGCAGATCCCTGGGGGGTTGTTTCCCCTGCCCTTTCCGCCATGTTGTCTCCCCAATCTCCGTCATTTAAGATCCCTCGGAGATTGTTTCCCCTGCCCTGTCCGCCATATTGTCTCCTCAATCTCCGTCCTTCAGGAGATCCCTGGAGGATTGTTTTCCCTGCCCTTTCCGCCATGTTGTCTCCTCAATCTCCGTCCTTCAACAGATCCCTGGGGGATTGTTTCTCCTGCCCTTTCCGCCATCTTGTCTCCTCAATCTCCGTCCTTCAACAGATCCCTGGGGGATTGTTTCCCCTGCCCTTTCCGCCATCTTGTCTCCTCAATCTCTGTCCTTCAACAGATTCCTGGGGCGGTGTTTTCCCTGCCCTTTCCGCCATGTTGTCTCCTCAATCTCCGTCCTTCAGGAGATCCCTGGAGGATTGTTTCCCCTGCCCTTTCCGCCATGTTGTCTTCTCAATCTCCCTCCTTCAACAGATCCCTGGGAGATTGTTTCCCCTGCCCTTTCCGCCATCTTGTCTCCTCAATCTCCGTCCTTCAACAGATCCCTGGTGGAATGTTTCCCCTGCCCTTTCCGCTATGTTGTCTCCTCAATCTCCGTCCTTCAACAGATCACTTGGGGATTGTTCCCCTGCCCTTTCCGCCATCTTGTCTCCTCAATCTCCGTCCATCAGCAGATCCCTGGGGGGTTGTTTCCCCTGCCCTTTCCGCCATGTTGTCTCCCCAATCTCCGTCCTTTAACAGATCCCTCGGGGATTGTTTCCCCTGCCCTGTCCGCCATATTGTCTCCTCAATCTCCGTCCATCAGCAGATCCCTGGGGGTTGTTTCCCCTGCCCTTTCCGCCATGTTGTCTCCTCAATCTCCGTCCTTCAACACATTCCTCGGGGATTGTTTCCCCTGCCCTTTCCGCCATGTTGTCTCCTCAATCTCCGTCCTTCAACAGATCCCTCATGGATTGTTTCTCCTGTCCTTTGCCCTTTCCTCCATGTTGTCTCCTCAATCTCCGTCCTTCAACAGATCCCTGGGAGGGTTGTTTCCCCTGCCCTTTCCACCATCTTGTCTCCTCAATCTCCGTCCTTCAACAGATCCCTGGGGGATTGTTTCCCCTGCCCTTTCCGCCATCTTGTCTCCTCAATCTCCGTCCTTAAACAGATCCCTGGGGGGTTGTTTCCCTGCCCTTTCCGCCATCTTGTCTCCTCAATCTCCGTCCTTCAACAGATCCCTGGGGGAACGTTTCCCCTGCCCTTTCCGCCATGTTGTCTCCTCATTCTCCGTCCTTCAACAGATCCCTGGGTTTTTTTTCCCCTACCCTTTCCGCCATGTTGTCTCCTCAATCTCCGTTCTTCAACAGATTCGTGGGGGGTTGTTTCCCCTGCCCTTTCCGCCATCTTCTCTCCTCAATCTCCGTCCTTCAACAGATCCCTGGGGGATTGTTTCCCCTGCCCTTTCCGCCATCTTGTCTCCTCAATCTCCGTCCTTCAACAGATCCCTGGAGGAATGTTTCCCCTGCCCTTTCCGCTATGTTGTCTCCTCAATCTCCGTCCTTCAACAGATCCCTCGGGGATTGTTCCCCTGCCCTTTCCGCCATCTTGTCTCCTCAATCTCCGTCCTTCAGCAGATCCATGGGGCGTTGTTTCCCCTGCCATTTCCGCCATGTTGTCTCCCCAATCTCCGTCCTTTAACAGATCCCTAGGGGATTGTTTCCCCTGCCCTTTCCGCCATCTTGTCTCCTCAATCTCCGTCCTTCAACAGATCCCTGGGGGGTTGTTTCCCCTGCCCTTTCCGCCATCTTGTCTCCTCAATCTCCGTCCTTCAACAGATCCCTGGGGGGTTGTTTCCCCTGCCCTTTCCGCCATCTTGTCTCCTCAATCTCCGTCCTTCAGCAGATCCCTGGGGAATTGTTTTCCCCTGCCCTTTCCGCCATCTTGTCTCCTCAATCTCCGTCCTTCAACAGATCCTTTGGGATTGTTTCCCATGCCCTTTCCGCCATCTTGTCTCCTCAATCTCCGTCCTTCAACAGATGTAGCTACCTCTTTCTAACTGGCCATACCAAGTAGGTATCTCTTTCTAACTGGCCATACCAAGTAGTTATCCCTTTCTACCTGGCCATACCAAGTAGTTATCTCTTTTTACCTGGCCATACCAAGTAGTTATCTCTTTTTACCTGGCCATACCAAGTAGTTTTCTCTTTCTAACTGGCCATACCAAGTAGTTTTCTCTTTCTAACAGGCCATACCAAGTAGCTACCTCTTTCTAACTGGCCATACCAAGTAGGTATCTCTTTCTAACTGGCCATACCAAGTAGTTATCTCTTTCTAACTGGCCATACCAAGTAGTTATCTCTTTCTAACTGGCCATACCAAGTAGTTATCTCTTTCTAACTGGCCATACCAAGTAGTTACCTCTTTCTAACTGGCCATACCAAGTAGTTATCTCTTTCTAACTGGCCATACCAAGTAGTTTTCTCTCCTTAACAGGGAACGCTGATTCTCCCCTTCTTGAATTTGGTGTCTGGGCAAATAATTTGGTGTGTTTGAAGCAAATAATTTGGTGTGTTTGGAACAAATAATTTGGTGTCTGGGGCAAATAATTTGGTGTGTTTGGAGCAAATAATTTGGTGTGTTTGGAGCAAATAATTTGGTGTCTGGGGCAAATAATTTGGTGTGTTTGGAGCAAATAATTTGGTGTGCTTGGAGCAAATAATTTGGTGTGTTTGGAGCAAGTAATTTGGTGTGTTTGGAGCAAATAATTTGGTGTGTCTTGGGCAAATAATTTGGTGTGTTTGGAGCAAATAATTTGGTGTGTTTGGAGCAAATAATTTGGTGTGGTGTGTTTGGAGCAAATAATTTGGTGTGTTTGGAGCAAATAATTTGGTGTGTTTGGAGCAAATAATTTGGTGTGTTTGGGGCAAATAATTTGGTGTGTTTGGAGCAAATAATTTGGTGTGTTTGGAGCTAATAATTTGGTGTGTTTGGGGCAAATAATTTGGTGTGTTTGGAGCAAATAATTTGGTGTGTTTGGGGCAAATCGAACCCAGTTGCCATCCTCCAGGATGGAATGTTTTGCTGGGTTGACTCCGATGAGGCATCATGTAGTACTGGGCTAAATGGCTACCAGTAGCAGAGGAAAACCTCTGACCTGAAAGTGTTTCGGCATGTGCACTGTCAAGATATACGTAAACAGACTGAACAGGATAGGACAAGAAGATTTGTATGTTAGCTTCACTGGTGAAATGGAGTGAGCTCAGTGAGGGAGGCCAGTCTTGTTTTTGTATGTCCTGATTTTTGTTAGAGTTGCTTCCCTTTGAATGTTCATCGATTTTTCTCCAGTCACTGTTTCCGGTCCTTTGTGTTGCCGAGTTCTGCTCGCAGTGTTCTTCTTCCGTCTGGGGACGGCCAAAAAGGTTGACTGGCCTGTGCCATTGCCATTGTTGACACAAGGGTGTCAAGTAAGGAGTTTTGGTGAGCATGTTGTGAGATGTATGGGAGCTGGTATGGGTTTTCTAACCTTAAAATGCAACAGTCTTTGTATCTAATTCCTTGCGCAGGGGCTCTCCAGCCTGACCAGATGAACACAAGCTACATAACGCTGCAAGACTGCAACACTGCAATGAACACATGGTACTGAACGTTTCAAACATTTGAAAATATTGCAAAACAACACACGTTACTAAATGCTTCTAACATTTGAACAAATTGCAGTGAATAAATATTACTTAGTGCTTCTAACACATTAAAGCATTGCGATGAAGAGACGTAACGTAACGCTTCAGACATTTGAAACTCTTGCTGTAAACACATGTAACTTTAACACGTCAGACAACGACAGTATGGCAAAATGCAGAACTGTTTTAACTCGAATTGTCCCAGGCATCAGTGCTTGCTCCACTCCCTGAGAAAGAAAGCCAACAGCGCGAAAGATGGTCAGCATGGGTGAACAGGAGATGCTGATGGTACTCCAGACCCAGGTTATATGTCGCTTACAGTATTTTGAAATGTTGTAAGCGATAGGTAACATGTGCTCTCTGCAATGTTTTCAACCATTTGAAGTGTGCAGTAATGTATGATCATTGGCAGTGTGGAGTAATGTATGATCATTGGCAGTGTGGAGTAATGTATGATCATTGGCATTCTTTTTCAAATATTCGAAACATTAAGTATATACGTGTATTACAATGTGTCCAAACGTTTGAAGTGTTAAGTAACATGTCGGCATTGCAATATTTTCAAATGCTTGAAGCATCAAATAAACTTAATGATTTCAAATGCTTGCACACGTTCAGTTTCTTATGTTCATTACAATGTTTTCATCATTTTAATTCTGGTGTAGCATGTATTCATTGCAATGGTTTCACATTTTGACGAGTTAATGAAGTGATATGTGTTCATTACAATGTTTCCATATGCTTGAAATAAAACGTAACACGTGTCCACTCCAATGTTTTCGAGCATTTGAAACGTTCAGTTATATGTGTTTCATTGCAATGTCTCAAAAGTTTAAGTACCCGGTTTTCATTACAATGTTTCCAAATGTTTCCAAACGAAAAATACAACGTGCTCTTTGCAACATTTTTCAATACTGAAGCGTTGAGCAACGAGCATTGATGGCAACGTTTCCAATTTTGAAGTGACAATAAGTGTTTGTTGCAATGTCTTTATAATATTGAAGAGGTAAATAACTTGTGTTTGTTGCAACGTTTTCAAATGTTTGAAGCTTTAAGATGTGTTCACTGCAATGTTTCCAAATGTTTGAAGCTTTAACATGTGTTCACTGCAATGTTTCCAAATGTTTGAAGCTTTAACATGTGTTCACTGCAATTTTTCCAAATGTTTGAAGCTTTAACATGTGTTCACTGCAACGTTTTCAAATGTTTGAAGCTTTAACATGTGTTCACTGCAATGTTTCCAAATGTTTGAAGCTTTAACATGTGTTCACTGCAACGTTTTCAAATGTTTGAAGCTTTAACAATGTGTTCACTGCAATGTTTCCAAATGTTTGAAGCTTTAACATGTGTTTATTGCAACGTTTCCAAATGTTTGAAGCTTCAACATGTGTTCACTGCAATGTTTCCAAATGTTTGAAGCTTTAACATGTGTTTATTGCAACGTTTCCAAATGTTTGAAGCTTCAACATGTGTTCACTGCAATGTTTCCAAATGTTTGAAGCTTTAACATGTGTTTATTGCAACGTTTTCAAATGTTTGAAGCTTTAACATGTGTTCACTGCAATGTTTCCAAATGTTTGAAGCTTTAACATGTGTTCATTGCAACGTTTTCAAATGTTTGAAGCTTTAACATGTGTTCACTGCAATGTTTCCAAATGTTTGAACTGTTAGGTTATATGTGTTCACTGCACTTTTTTTTCCAGGTAAACGAAGCTCTAAGCAACTGTAATGTTTAAAGCATTATGCAGCATGTGTTCATTGTAATAGCTTCAGATATTGAATCATTAAGTAAAATGTGTTCCCTACAATGTTTTCAAATGTTTAAAGCTTTAGTAATTTGTTTATTGCAATACATTTGTATTTCAGTTTGAAGCTTTAAAATGCATTCACTGTAATGCGTTACGTAACATGTGCTCTTTCAAATGTTTCCATAATTCTGAAGAACTATGTAACATGTGTTCATTGTTTTAAAGGTTTAAAGACACTGCGATGTTGTTAAAAATGTTGATTAATGTACCTACGTCCATATGAATGTTTTCAAACCTCTGAAGCGTCGAGTAACGCGTGTTAATTGCAAAGTTTTCTGATGTTTGAACACATTTGCTCCTCCTTTTTCTAAAGTGCAGTATGTGTTCATTGCAAGATTTTCAAACGTTGGAAGTGTGAAGTAGCATGTGTCCATAGGAATCCTCTCAAATATTCAAAGTGTCAATTTGCTGTAACTCTCTGCAGTAAAAAGCTTTTGTGTGAGTTCATGACGAAGATCTTTTCTCGGACTCATTGCAACTGTGGACAGAAGATTGGGTTTGGATCAACACAATACATTTATTCACAGTGTTGGCAAAATCATACCACAGCCACACTCATTCCTTATATCAACTAATTTAATCAGCTTCAATACAATTATAATCTTTCAACAAACAATGAGTGAAAGAAACTTGGATCAGTAATGCATACAAACAGTAGGCCTGTTTCGGAAAAGGGAAAAATATCACATGAAACGGGTCTGTCTTTCTGATACAAATGGAGTCACCTCTTTATAGACAGGTCAAACAGGTTGTGCCGTCACCTCTTTATAGACAGGTCAAACAGGTTGTGCCGTCACCTCTTTATAGACAGGACAAACAGGCTGTGCAGTCACCTCACCTCTTATAGACAGACAAACAGGTTGTGCAGTCACCTCTTTATAGACAGGACATACCGCTTGTGCAGTCACCTCTTTATAGACAACACAAACAGGATGCGCAGTCACTTCTTTATAGACAGGACAAACAGGTTGTGCAGTCACGTCTTTATAGACAACAGAAACAGGTTGTGCAGTCACTCCGTTATAGACAGGACGAACATCTTGTGCAGTCACCTCTTTATAGTCAACACAAACAGGTTGTGTAGTCACTTCTTTATAGACAGGACAAACGGGTTGTGCAGTCACTTCTTTATAGACAACACAAACAGGCTGTGCACTCACCTCTTTATAGACAACACAAACAGGATGTGCAGTCACTTCTTTATAGACAGGACAAACAGGTTGTGCAGTCACTTTTTATCGACAGGACAACAGGTTGTGCAGTCACCTCTTTATAGACAACACAAACAGGATTTGCCGTCACTTCTTTATAGACAGGACAAACAGCTTGTGCAGTCACCTCTTTATAGACAACACAAACAGGTTGTGCAGTCACTTCTTTATATACAGGACATACAGGTTGTGCAGTCACCTCTTTATAGACAGGACAAACAGGTTGTGCAGTCACTTCTTTATAGACAGACAAACAGGTTGTGCAGTCACTTCTTATAGACAGGACAAACAGGATTGTGCAGTCACTTCTTTATAGACAGGACAAACAGGATTGTGCAGTCACTTCTTTATAGACAGGACAAACAGAATGTGCAGTCAAGGTACAATCAGGCATTGGGGAACACGATGACTTATCGTAAATATTTTGAAGCGATTGAAACTTGCAAAGGTTTGCGGAATGGCGGAGAGCATCAATATCAGTATCGATCCACACGCTCGATAGAGAACTGCCAGTGACCAGGCTCGTTGTTCACGGATTGTTCGCATATCAGATCAACAATTATAGGACTGCTTTGACACTGTCATTTCGCTTACTCTTCAAATTGACAAACCCCGAAAATGTCAAGGAGCTTTCTCTGTGGATCAGAACCATCCCCCTACAAAGTCAGCCATAGAAATGAATATTATACGTGTGTGTGTGTGTGTGTGTGTGTGGGGGGGGGGGGGGTAAAAGGAAAGTTGGCATGGGTCACTCCTGGTTGAACACACGTGGCTCTCATGGCACTGGACTCTACCGCTCACGGGGTTGCTGCTGCTGCTAACTGTGCACAGCATGACCATTTCATCTTCTTCACCAGTACCCTCTATCAGCAAATGGACAATTTCAAACTATATGGTGCGTCATCGCTCATGGCAGTGGGAATTGCTGGACACTGTTATCGTGCACCACTATGGAGCCTGATGGACATTCAATGTTGCAAGAGATCTGGAGTCCTTGTCGTCCAGTGAACATGTTGGAAACGACGCATGAAATCACGAAAAGCCGTTTAGCTGATTGGCAGAAACATTGAACCATGTGCAACACAAACACGGGGCTATGACTGCCCAGAAGCAAGGCAGCATCTACAGCAGAAGCTCAGGTAGATAAGGAACGATGTACACACTGCAGCCGATGCCGACGATACGAAAAACGTTCCATGGATGACCTTCACACCTCACATGGACTTCAGGCATCTGGTTCCATGGATGACCTTCACACCTCACATGGACTTCAGGCATCTGGTTCAACTCCAGTTCCTTCTAACCACTGCACACTGCTGACAAAGAAGACAAATACATTTGCACGCTGGGCAGAGCACATCAATACGTGCCTGACGTGTTATAATAATCAGACGAGGTGGTTGTGACATTGCCACAACTATCCGTGAAGGAATAACAGCAGATCCACCTGATACTGTCCAGATTTTTCAACACAAAAGTGCTGAAACAGGCCGCAGTTGTGAAGGCACTGTGATCGGAAGGCATTCCTGCGGGCATAGATAAGAGAGGAGGAGAAGTACTCTTGGAGAGTCCTACATCCTCTTCCAGAACATGGATGACAATTGTGAGATCCACTAAATTTGAAAGATTCCTACATTGTGAATAAGTATAAAAGCAAGGAAATAAAACATCTTGTGACAGTCATCGAGGTACCTCTGCCTTACGTATCGCAGGGTAAGGGCCCACTGGGTCCTCATTATCAGCAATGGCTTTCACCATTATTCCTGAATCTCAGTGTAGCTTTCGATAGGCAGGGTGTCTGCCACCTAGTATTAGCTGTCTGCCATCTGTAAGCTAAGTGCCAGAAGCAGAAATAATATCATAGTGTTTGTTAACCTGACGAAGGCACAGTGTTTGTTCACCTGACGAAGGCATAGTGTTTGTTGACCTGACGAAGGCATTTGACACCACGAAATGGACGGCCTTCAGTAGACCCTGCACAAATTGGGGTGCGCTGAAAAAGCCCCTGCCACTGATTTCTTCTTTTTGTTCTTATAGAACAGAAAGTACTTTAGAATGGGAACGAAGAAATGCTGTGTGTGTATGTGTGTGTGTGTGTGTGTGTGTGTGTGTGTGTGTGTGTGTGTGTGTGTGTGTGTGTGTGTGTGTGTGTGTGTGTGTGTGCGTGCGTGCGTGCGTGCGTGCGTGTGTCAAAATGTCCGTGGTCAAAATGTGTTCCACTCGCTCCAGGCAAAACTACTGGGCCGATCTTTCTGAAAATTTGTAAGTATATTCATTATGGGTCATGGATGATTCCCGAGTTTTAGTTTATCGTTATAGCCGTTACTAACGGCTGTAACGGCCTGTAACGGTTTTTCTTCTTTATGGAATATCTCAGAAAGTACTTGACCGATCTTTGTGAAAATTAGTAGGTATATTCATTATGGGTCACGGATTATGCCCGTTGTTTTAGTTTACCCCGTTATAGCCGTTACTAACGGCTGTAACGGTGTTTCTTCTTCATGGAATATCTCAGAAAGTACTTGGCGGATCTTTCTGAAAATGTGTAGGTATGTTCATTATGGGTCACGAATAATGCCCGATGTTTGAGTTTATCGTTGTAGCCGTTACTAACGGCTGTAACGGCCTGTAACGGTTTTTCTCTTTCATGGAATATCTCAGAAAGTACTTGGCCTATCTTTGTGAAAATTAGCAGGTATGTTCATTATGGGTCACGAATGATGCCCGATGTTTTAGTTTACCGTTATAGCCGTTACTAACGGCTGTAACGGCCTGTAACGGGTTTTCTTTTTTTATGGAACATCTCAGAAAGTACTTGGTCGATCTTGTGAAAATTTGTAGGTATGTTCATTATGGGTCACGGATGATGCCCGATGTTAAATTTACCATTTACCAGGCTGTCAACCTGGGACAATCATGACATCCGACTTCCATCAAGTTTGCCGTGCACAGAACAACGTTCCTGAGCGCTCTGGTGTATTGCTGTGAAACCTGGGTCACCCACCCTCAACACATCCAGCTGCCCGAACTGGTCTCCCATGACTAGCGTTCTCTGAGCTGTGAAACCTGGTCACCCACCCTCAACACATCCAGCTGCCTGAACTGGTCTCCCATGACTAGCGTTCTCTGAGCTGTGAAACCTGGGTCACCCACCCTCAACACATTCAGCTGCCTGAACTGGTCTCCCATGACTAGCAATCTCTGAGCGAGATCTGTAACGCCAGGTGGCAAAACAAAATGTCCAACCTCTAGATTCTGGACAAGTTGTGGAGTCCCAGTGCCGGGTATCTACTTCACATGTCAGTCGCGATACATAATACATTTCAGTCCACATACACGACAGCAGGAACCTCAGAATGCTCCTGGTGAGGTACGTATATCGCATTCCATCCCATACACACACACACACGCACGTACGCACGCACGCACGAACACGCGCGCGCGCGCCTGCTTCTCTCCCGCCTTCCATCTCTTTCTTTCCCTTCTCTGTCAACTGTTTCTGAATTGTCTTGACTTCTCCGTTTTCTTTTTCTTGCATTGCCATTCTAATGCTGACAGCCTCTGGAGAGTATTGTGTGTTTGTTGTTGTTTGTTATTTTCTGCATTAATGTGTGTTATTTATGACGCATGAAGAAGATGTATCTGTCAAAATCTCACTCGTCGGTGTCGTATTATGTATTAGATAAGCATTGTTTTGTTTCTTATGTTTGTTTATTTCTTCACACACACACACACACACACACACACACACACACACACACACCACACACACACACACACATATATACACACACACACACACACACACCACACACACACACACACACACACACACACACACACACACACACTTGTATATACGAGAGGAATTACGATAGTTACCTCAGGCAGCTAGTGAAGGGTTTCTCATATTTTTTATATATCCCCCCCCCCCCCCCCCCCCCCCCCCCCCCCCCATTTTCTTCGTCTTCAATTTTCCTCTCTTTTTTTTCTAAAAGTTCACATCTTTGCCAAGTCATTACTATAATGACTGAAGAATTGTTAGCCTGCACTTGTTTTCCCCCACTACTTAATTGTTCGGCATTATATTGTTTGGTCAATCAGTGGGAGATTGCATCTCATAGGAGATCCAAATAAAGGTTGTTCTGTGCAATTGTTAGCCACCGACAATGCTTGAGTTATTGAACAGAACTGACCACTCACACTGTTCCATATCTTTTGATCTCCCTTGCATTCTTGAATGGATCCTCAAGCATAGGCTCAAAGATTGTCCCCTACATTTTATACTGTTTGCATAATGCTTTTAGTTTTCCAGCAACTTGTTTTCCTCTCCACACTTTCGTTTAGTTCCATTTTACTACCCTTCGCTGGCTGCTTTGGGGGTGCTGTTGGATTCTTTTTTGAACCCTTGGTGGTGAGAGCACCACAGAATTATGGACTGTGGTGGGTCTCTATTTGACAGCAAGAGCACAGACACAATCAGCCGTGTCTCCCTGATGAGTCCGATCCAGCGGACGAAAGGCCTAGCAGCAGGCAATACGAAATAGATCTGCCTTCGAGAGGAATTACGATGGTTACCTCAGGCAGCTAGTGAAGGGTTTCTCATATTTTTTATATATTCCCCCCATTTTCTTCATCTTCAATTTTCCTTTTTTTTCTAAAAGTTCACATCTTTGCCAAGTCATTGCTATAATGACTGAAGAATTGTTGGCCTGCACTTGTTTTCCCCCACTACTTAATTGTTCAGCATTATATATACACAAAGAAAAAAGTTAAACACCCCCCAATGTTTTTTAGTTTGGAGAAACTGAAATTCTTTTATGTACTAAACTGTTTAATGTGGAACATTTTTTTCTTTTGTTTTTATTAAATAAAGATATTGAAAACATGAAAACACAACAAATGATATACAAAATCATAAACAGAATGTGGTATTGCTAAAGAAAGATCAATGACATTTCCCCATGAAAAAATACCCATGAAAAGTATGGTCATTACAAAATCATAGTGCTTAATCAAAGTGGCAATTTCATTTGAAAACATTGCCATGAATCTCCATAAACCAAAGAAAAATGAAAATGTTCAGTAGCGCGTGAATCTGCCCTGAGCCAGGATGACCGCCTCAACCCTGCGTCGCATCCCTCCAGTCACTCGCCGGATCTGTTGCATCGTCAGTTGCTGCCACTCCTGATGCAGTGCAGCTTCCAGTCGATGCAGATTTTGTGGAGGAGGGTCCAAGGTCTGCAAACGACGGCCAATCATGTCCCAGATGTGCTCCAGTGGATTGAGGTCTGGGCTCATGGCATGCCATGGCAGGGTCTGCACTGCTTCTTGCTGGAGAAAGCCTGTTACTGCTTGAGCACGATGAGGCCTGGCGTTGTCATCCATGTACACTGGTCTGGTGGCAAGTGGGTGGTTGTCAAAATGGGGCACAACGACCGGCTCAAGGACATCTCGGATGTACCGTCCGCCTGTGAGGGTTCCTCGAATGGTAATCAAATCCAGCTTGCAGTCGTGTGAGAGGCACCCGTAGACCATTATGGAACCGTCACCGTGAGGAACAGTTGCCTGTATGTTCCTGAGCGCATAGGCTGTATTTGGGCGTCTCCAAACCCTTGATCTTCCATCAGTGACGTGCAGCAGGAATCGGCTTTCGTCCGACCAGTGTATCTTTCTCCAGTTCCTCAGGTTCCATCCCCGCCGAGCGAGACACCAGTCCAAACGCCGTCTTTTGTGGTGGTCAGTCAATGGAGGGCGCTTGATAGCCCTCCTCGCCTTATATCCGTGGGCTTTTAAGCGGTTCTGCACTGTTCTTGTGGAAAGTTGTCTGTTAGGCATCCACTGTCGTTTCAAGCTGGTGCTTGCGGCGAATGGCTCATGGCGTATCATGCGAAGTAGAGCCCTGTCTTCGCGCTGTGACGTTGCATGTGGTCGGCCAGATCGTGGGCGGTCCTGCACATGGTTGGTTTGCTGGTGTTTCCTCACCAGCCGGCTGATGACAGTGTAGTGGAAGCCCAATTGACGCCCGATTGCTTTGAAGGACATTCCAGTGGAATGCATGCCAATAATTTGCCATCGTTTGACCTCTGCTATCCTCCTTCGCACCATATTTCTTTGCAAAGAATATCTTTTCTTAAAACCAACTGTGATTGCTAAACTGGATGACTCACCAAACCTCAATTTTAAAAATTTCAAAAACCGTAATGCACGTGCATGCCACACAATGACTATGCTTCACATACACGCCTGACTGGTTTTATCCTTTCAATGACACACCATTCTTGACAAAATTGAAAATTTTGGGGTCATACATTGTTGTTGTCAATTCTGACAGTTGAAAATATAAGAGAGTGCTTAACTTTTTTCTTTGTATATATATATATATATATATATATATATATATATATATTGGAGCCGGAATAGCTCAGTTGGTAGAGCGCCGGTCTCGTAATCTTAGTGATCCTGGGGTTGCGGGTTCGAACCTCCGCCGGGGCATTTTCGGTACAGGGGGATTTTTCCCTTGGAGTTAACATTGGTTCTGACTCCATTTCCCATACAGTCCTTCGAATGAGACTATAAACCGAGGTTCCGTGTGTGAACGCATGCATAACATCTTGCACACACGTAAATCCCATCACCAACTTTCGGAAGAGTAGGCCAGTTTGG
>CM031606.1:1542745-1575608 GCA_018398815.1 Conus ventricosus
AATATACGGAGATATGGGGTCTCCCTGTCTACAACCTTTTGTTATTTGAAACCATTCTGACACCTGGCCATTCACTATGACACAAGATTTAGTATTTCTATAGAATGTACTTATCCATTTACATATGTCTTCTTAAAACCAAATGCTTTTAATACTTTAAACATGAACTCCCAATTTATCGAGTCAAAAGCTTTTTCAAAATCTATATTTAACAGCAACCCTGGTAACTCATGTTTATCTAAGTAGGCAATTGTATCATAAATCAGTCTTAAATTATCCCCAATATACCTGTTTTTCATAAATCCGGTCTGGTCTTCACTGATGATCTTTGGTAGTTCTATCCTTAAACGATTCGCAATACAGGATGACCCAATTTTGTAAATCACATTTAATAACGAGATAGGTCTCCAGTTTTTGATCAACTGTCTTGGTCTATCATGTTTCGGAATGTAAGTAATCATTCCTTCTTTCAGTACATTTGAAAGTTCTCCTCGTTCAAAACTCGCATAAATCTGATGTCTTCTTCATTTTTATTTTCGATTCTGTCTAGTCGTTGTATGTCATGTTCAAGCTGTTCTTCTTCTTCTGTCAGTTTTTTTCTTTTTCATCGTGGCATATGATCGAAATTGTTTTGGATCTTATTTTCATGAAAAGAAAGTCAAGAAATATGTCATCCGGGATAGAAAACCTCAGCTCTTGATCAGTGACTTCCTCTACGTTTGCATTTAGCGCGTTTTCTTTTTTAACCTTATCGATTTCCGAATTTATTTCATCCAAATACATTTTATCTTTTAGAAGGGACGCATTAAATTTCCAAAAGGTGTTATGTTTCCCGTGTCTTCAAATTTTAATTTTAATACAACCGAATGATCTGTCCTGTAGCCACATTCAATATCTGCGTCCTCTACAAACGACACTGCTGAGTCTGAGATCAGAGAAAAGTTTAATCTGGCCTGCTGAAAAGGGTCGGTTCTTCTCCATGTATAACGAAGGCATTCTACGTTCAATTCTCGCCAGATATCGTTCAAATCTAAATTTTCGATCATATCATCAACTGCCTCTTTTGCTTTAGGATTATTAACGTGTTTATAATTCGAGGGCAGCCAAGTAAACTATGGTAAGTCGAGTTTTTGTCAAAATTGAGATTGTTCACGCGGTCATACCTTAAAGGGGTTTAGCAAAATTATTGAAATTGAATGAGTTATCGAACTTGTTGAAAATATTGCAACTCCGAAAAAAGTTTTTTGCGTGTTGTAAACTATTGTAAGTCAAGTTACAATAGTATTCGTGACAGTTTTGTTGATGCGCCGGATTGTAACTCGACTTACAATAGTTTACGCGAGACCTTTTCTCTGATTTCCTCAAAAGTCCACATGATATACAATATATTCGCCTTTGGCTTCTTTGACAACATGAGAAGCTGGTAGTTCTGGCGAGTGATTTCCCTTTTTTCAAGATATTTCCTGTACCTGTCACATGTGTTCAAGTTATATGTCAGCTTAAGACAAGAAGTGATTCTTTGATTCTCCAAAATATTTCAAGAATCTTCCGAAGTCTTTTAAGTGGAGGTAAGACAATTAAGTTTGTGAAGTTTGAAATATTTTTTTGGATCATTTTGTTTCAGATCTCGAAGAATATTCCCTGCCTTTTTCAGTAAGGGAAGGTGTATGGGTTAGAATATTGTAATATGTCAACCTCAAATTGTGTGATATTTCAATCCATCTAGATCTAGATCTATATGCCTTTGTTACCGGTTGTGCTAGAATGCCTAATTCTAACAATATCTTAATATTGAGTTGTCTAAGGCTGATAACAGTAAAGTGTACACTGGGGGCCGGAAAATAGCTCAGTAAGTAGAGCGTCGGACTGTTGACCCAAAGGGGCCCAGGTTCGAATCCCGGTCGAGGAGGATTTTATAAAAACAAGTTTCCTCGGAGTTAACATTGGTTCTGACTCCAGTCCCTAAAAAGGTCCTTTGAATGAGACTATAAATCGAGGTTCCGTGTGTGAACGCACGCACAACATCTTGCGCACACTTTTTAAATCCTATCACCATCTTTCGCCGAAGAGTAGGCCGATGGTATGGATGACAAGTACACACAAAAGCATGCATCCTGTGCGCTAATAATCGTCTAAATGAAGACGTTGAGCGTCCCCAACTGAAAGAAGGAGAAGAAGTACAGACCTAGATCTTGATTTTTTTTCCCATTTTGAATCAGCATCCATTGGATTTTTTTTTTCCCCGGGTATTGGAAAAGGCCAGAATAGCATTTAACACAGAATGCGTGTCTAAGGGGTTTAAACATTAAATTTTATGTAGTCTAATTTGTCATTGTGATTAATATGCATCTCAGTGACTAGGGTGGGTTTTTTTTAACTCAAGATGGCAAGTTTCAGATCGATCTTCAGCCTCCATGATTGTGTTTACTCATACTCATAACAACAATTTCAAATGTGTGTGAATTTGGGTGTGGTGTTGTTGTAGCGTTCCTGGGCTCAGCATCCCAGGTTCACATGCATGGCCTACTTTTATTGCCACACCATTTAGGTGACCATGCGCCGATTTCAGTGGAATTTGATCTCTGTTTCCAGAGGACAGGGAAACAGAGAGTACAAGATGTTCTTTGTATGGAGAATGCCACAAAAGACGGCATTTCCCAAGTGTGTGTGCGTGTGTGTTTCTGAGGGTTGGGATAACTTCTTAGCATGAATTCTTACCATCCTCTATGAAACAATCAGCTAGGTGTATTTCTCTTTCCAGAGATCCAAGACCCTGCCTGACAATGTCAGTCCTCGGCACTCTCCATCAAGGCTCCAATGTCTTCCAAAACAATGGACGCCAATGCATGAGCAACTCATTGACAGCTTTTGTTCACCATGCCACAAAAAATGTTTCCTCCTGGGATACCAAAGATATAGATAGTGTCCTGATCCATGGTGACAGACTTCATTCGTTGTTGTTTGAAGCTTCCAGTCATTTGTACACTTTTCATCACTGACTTCCCCCTTCAATGTGAAGCGTTTGGCCGTCAAGTTGATTTGAAAATAGAAGACTCGTATTCTGGCCTTTTAACAGCAACAGACGACACTTCGCCATATTTCTGCCTGGAAACTTCACTCTCAAAAATGAGCAAGTTCGCCATACTCATCATTGGTTCCAATACCCCGGCGTATGCATGTGCACTCATCAACAATGGAAATCTTTTCTACATCTTTGATCCTCACAGCAGGGACGGGACCTTGCTGGAATGTCGAGTCCAAATGGTGCAGCAGTGATGACTTCACATGTTTCAGTGGGAAAAGTTAAAGAATTTCTGATTTCTTTGGCGGGATCATTAGGGCTTGTATCGTGCCTTTTGAACTGACAACATTGCAAGTTTCAGTTCAAACAACTCTCCAGCCGGTTTTGTCTTCAACAAGGGATGAATCGTCGGACTCTGATGTGCCTTTGGCTTCAATTAGACGGAGCAAAGATGACGATACAGACTCTGACGACGTGCCTCTTGTACAGTTGCAAGAAAAGGCTAAGATCAAAAGACGGCGCAAAGCAACAGGCAAAATTCCCATCTATGACAACACCTCGGATCTCAAATGAAGGGAATTCTGAAGAGGATCCAACATACAATCCTTTTCTTTAGACTGTGAAGACTGGGTAGATAGTTCAGAGGAGGAAACCACACCCAAGACGATTCCAGCGCAAACAGAAGTACAAGCAACCACCCCACTGAAATATATACAAGTTTCTGTGGATGCCATGCGTCTCCTTTGCTGGTGGACCAGATTTCGATCCAGAGTGCGTTAATTCGGGGTATTCTGGCAAAAGCTGCAGTAGCAATGAACAATCAGGTATTACACAGACTGTCCATCCCACGTGCAAACAAGCATTAGAGCACATAGATGTGCAAGACAGCAGTATCCCATCAAATGACATTAGCTTTGAACCGTTACCCGAGCCTGCGTTGAAAATTCGGGGAAGGAAAAGAAGACGGGACCAGACAACGTGGAAAGATGTGCAGAGAAAAAAAGCACTTAACCTTGGGGAAGATTACATAAGCAGGAAAGGAAAAGCGTGGACAGGAAAACAATGAAGGCAGGATGTGGACCAAAGTGTAGAATGCAATGCCATCAGAGATTGAGGAAGGAGCAGAGAGAAACAATTTTTCACCTTTTCTGGCGCACAGGAAATATTGACATGAGGAGATTCTATGTGTGCCACAATGTGGACATCAAAGACAAAAAAGTGTGCACAGTAAAACATTCAGATTCGAAAAGAAAAAGGTCGTTGGGGTATCACCTAGATTTCGATGGAGAGAAAATTCCTGTGTGTAAGACTTTCTTCCTACACACACTGGCCATTACGGATCAGTTTGTATTCACTGCAATTTCAAAGAAGGATGTGGGTGGGCACGTCGTCCGGACATGCGAGGTAGACACACCCAGGAGACCCTTGCAATGAAGGAAGAAAAGGACATGGTGAGAGCCCACATAAGATCTTTTCCAAAGGTTGAAAGCCACTATTGTGGCAAGGACAGTGAACGCCAGTACCGGGGGCTTCCCTGAACTTAGCAACCATGGTACAGACTTTACCGGAGAAGAAAGACAACAAAAACAAGCTCACAAAATGTATCTTCAACTGTTTATTGTGAGATATTCATAACTGAGTTCAACATCGGTTTCATAATCCGAGTAAGGACAGATGTGATTTTTGTGTTTTTTGATAATCTCTCTACGGATGAAAAAGTCTCAATTCAATCTGATTATGACAAACACCATCACAACAAACAAAAGGTACAGGAAAAGAAGGCAAATGATAAACAAGAAAGCCGTACCAATGACAAGAAAATGGCCTTGTGTTTTGACTTGCAAGAAGTACTCATGACCCTGCACTCTAATGCATTGTTCTTTTTTACAAAAGAAAACTGAACACTTTTTAACCTCTCAATCTTTGATCTGGGCAGAAGCCAGGCCATATGCAACGTGTGGCACGAGGGCATTGCTGCAAGAGGGTCAAATGAAATAGGCTCCTGTGTTTTTGAGTCTTTGAAAGCTGCCAATGAAAAGGGTGTCAAATACATATCATTGTACTCGGACTCATGTGGTGGTCAGAACAGGAACAAATATTTTTTGACCATGCTTTGGTTTGCCTTGAACAAATTCGGATTGAGGAGATCGAACATAATTTCTTCATTAAGGGGCACAGCAAAAACGAAAACGATAGTGTCCATGCAACGATAGAAGGGTCAGTAAAAATGTAGATGTCTAAAACACTCCACAATGGGCTAGCATCATGGTGCACAGTAAAACAAAACCAAGCCATGATATACAGTCAGGGAACTGGACGAGACTTGCTTTTTTGACTTCAAGAAGATTGCTTCAAATTTGAAAAACTTTGATTTAGACACAGACCGACAGAAAGTGCAATGGCTGAATATAAAATCCCTGAAACTGACCAAAGACAGACCAAGTATAGTTCAAATTCTCTACGACTACAATGGCGAATACCATCATCTGAATTTGTCTCAGAGGATAAGAAAAGTTCAAAGCTTTGATTTTTGTGACATTGAAATTAGTGTTCTAAATAATGGCGTTGGCCCAGGTATCGACCAAGACAAATACAAGACCTTCAATCTATTTGCCGTTCCCAAGTGATCCCAAGAGTTCACCATCAGTTCTTCAGTCAGCTGAAGATTAAATCAAAATAAATACCGGACATATTATCCGTTTATTGATGATGCCACAATGACCATGGATGATTGATTTTATTTGACTTGTCCATAACTGTACAGGGCGCATGAGATCTAGTGACAGGAACTGTCAAGATATACTAAGATTTTGTAGCCACGTGTGCAAATTCTTTAAACTGTTCAAAAATGAGGATGGGCAGAATCCAAGCACCTGGCAATGCTGTGCATGAGAGTTAGGAAAGCTAATCGACATAATTTCTGATTTGAGTGAGAGGTATTCTACGGTTGATGAAGAGTTGGACTTGGTAATGATAAAAGCTGTCAATAAACGAGTGTGTATTTGTGTAATGCGCTCAGGAGTGCAGGCCTATTTGTCATTGTGTAAGTTTGGTACGTGTGTGTGTGTGTCCATGGGCCGTTCATTTACAAGTCTTATTGTAAGTCGATCTTTATTTTCCTTTTTTCCTCGTAGACATGCATGTTGCAGTGTCCTTCAAAATTGTTGAAATGTTGGCCCATGGGATATTAAAACCTTGAAATATTTACCTTATGACTGATGTGATGCCTTTCAGAAAGAAAGTCGACTCACTGTTTACTTGAACTTCTTAAATTGACTATACTCTTCAATGACGCAACTGTGAGCTTCATTTCACCCTCACTGAATTGACCATAAAATTTAATAATGATACAATGTCATGATTACTTTATTTTGCACCAATTTAAATCACTTTTTTGTCTGTGCATTTTGAGCTTTAATGTAACATGTTCTAGAAATATTATACCAGAGCATTTTTGGTATGCAATTCTTTTGTGTCTCTTTTTTTCAGTTGGCTCCTTTTGTTTTCCTTATTGTTCCATTCACAACTTTCATGATTTTGAATTTGCTATTATGTACAGTATTTTTGTACTTGAGCTAATAAACTAACTCAAACTTGACCTCATTGCTTCAACATGTGAGCATGTGTGAGTGAGTGAGTATCATATGGTGTGTGTTGTGTGTGTTGTGTGTGTGTGTGTGTGTGTGTGTGTGTGTGTGGTGTGAGAGAGAGAGAGAGAGAGAGAGAGAGAGAGAGAGGAGAGAGAGAGAGAGAACATTATTTTTATAGTGCAGTACAGAATGATTTTGTGCAAAATATTGCAAGTTGCCCATGATGACCTTTGTTTTTTTTGCTCTTTCCGCTGGGAAACTATGGTAAGTCAGACTTACCATAGTTTACATGTGGCCTGAGCGTTGGTAAAAGTATTGCAACTTGACTTACAATAGTTTACGTGTGTGTTTGTCAATAAGAAAATATTGTAAGTCAAATAATTTGCATATTATGCAAATTACGTGTAAATTGAAAACACACGTACTTTTTACCATGCAATTTGTAAGCTTCCTGTTGAAAATGACGTTTCTTCACAAAAAACATGTTGAGAAAATCAGTTTTTTTGTTCTCCTGTGAACTTTGCAAAATGTGACTTACAATAGTTTACTTGGCGGGCCCCCGAATTGTGGTAATCTTTTCAGGCTCAAGAACTAGATGCCACTCTCCTTCTTTGCCCCAAGCACTCCTACAGAAGCTGACCAATAAACAGACCTGATCAGCTGGCTACACCATAGGGTTCAAACCTGCACCCCCCCCCCCCCCCCCCCCCCCCCCCCCCCCCCCCCCCCCCCGCCCCCCCCCCCGCCCCCCCCTCCTAGTGTGAACAATAACCTGTACACCTGATCATATTTATATCTGAAACGGCAAGTGTATATATTGTTTGGTGCTGGTGAGACTGTAACGACCAGAATGCTCTGTAACATGTCTTTTAACAAGAACAGGCTCCAATCTCACTGCAAATACTTTTCTGCATGGTCTGCTGGCGAGACTGTAACAATCAGAATGCTCTGTAACATGTCTTTTAACAAGAACAGGCTCCAATCTCACTGCAGATACTTTTCTGCATAGTCCTGAAAACAGTTTAATGACATAGACTCTGATAGAGGGACAACCATATTCACAAGAAAAGAAAAGCTCTTTTATTTCCAAATTTACAGTAGCACAACGATCATTGAATAGTCAAATAATATAAGAAAACAACATGTCAATCAATGTTTTCATGAATAATTTTTTTCTTGAAATATCCCATCCTTATAGCCATGGCTTATAAAAGAGCACTTGAGAGAATTTTCGGGAAACTTGTGACAGTAACACAGAATATGATATGAATGTGGTGCTTTCTTCTTTTAGGCCAGAATTCCTGATTATGAGTCTGATTGTTTGTAGGCAGCAATGAACTGATCTCCATTGACTGAGAAATCAAAGGCATCTGACACATTCTTTGGAATGCATCACACAACAGCATGTCAAGCATGTATGGAGACAATGTGAACTTCACTGTGGTTTTCCCTGTCTTCATGTCAACAGAAGTCCATCCATCACTGAGATCATCCTACCTGGATGGACATCCTCACATTGTGACTGTGTTACCTGTCTTCATGTCAACAGAAGTCCATCCATCACGAGATCATCCTACCCGGATGGACATCCTCACATTGTGACTGTGTTACCTGTCTTCATGTCAACAGAAGTCCATCCATCACTGAGATCATCCTACCTGGATGGACATCCTCACATTGTGACTGTGTTACCTGTCTTCATGTCAACAGAAGTCCATCCATCACTGAGATCATCCTACCTGGATGGACATCCTCACATTGTGACTGTGTTACCTGTCTTCATGTCAACAGAAGTCCATCCATCACTGAGATCATCCTACCTGGATGGACATCCTCACATTGTGACTGTGTTACCTGTCTTCATGTCAACAGAAGTCCATCCATCACTGAGATCATCCTACCTGGATGGACATCCTCACATTGTGACTGTGTTACCTGTCTTCATGTCAACAGAAGTCCATCCATCACTGAGATCATCCTACCTGGATGGACATCCTCACATTGTGACTGTGTTACAGAAACATCAAAAACATTACACCAATAACACAAATTCTGAATTAAAATATTAAAGGAGTTTTTCCTATACAATCTATCTGTTGTGTCTCCCACTGATTCACCATGAAAGCACTTGCACTCTCCAAAATAATGTGGTTCCTGAATGTTCAGAAATCTGTTAGAATATTCTTCCAACAGAATTCTAAAATGTGCTGGATTTTAATTTATAAGGAATGTAACAGGAAGAACACCCATGTAAACTAACAAATCTTAAAACATTTGACCCAACAGCAGCACATGCTCTATGTTTTCTTCACTAAAGTGTTAGTTATGTACACAGTGTGTGCATTACATTTCACCAACACCAGTAAATTTCATTTTGGTCTGAATGGTACAGACAGAAGGAATGCATTTTACAGTGGGGAAAAACATCATACTACAGTGACAAATATCCACAAATAACAGCTTTCATAATGCTAACACGGTTCAATGAGATATGTCTTATATTTCATCGAACATATTACATATGCATGCTTAGTATTGAAAATAGGAACCAAACGAGAAGAAGAAAAAAAGAAAAGAAAAAAAGAAAGAAAGAAATGTAAGAAATTCAGCACAGAGTCAAATTATGCAGTGTTAACATGAAGAAAACAAGTTACAGTATCTTTTACAGCTAAAACACAAATGCAGAAAAATAATGAAAAGGATATGACATATGGCCCAAAGCACAAAAAGGTATCCACAGCTGAAATAAGTGCCCTAGCTAAATTCTGTTCCCACTAGTGATGGCACATGAAATCTGAAATTTATCAACTGGCATCCATTGCGAGTAAAAATGAATGAAGTTTACTTGGAACTGTTGGATGGAGTTTATCAGAAAAGCACTTGTCTCCTATAAATCATAGTCACATGAGCCAAGTTCCAATGCAGTTTGGACATACTGTGTGACATGAATATATATGGATGTGTTTAAAAATGCCATACCTTTAGACAATTGTTAACAAAAAATGGCTCAGATTCTAACCCAAATAATAAACACCATCCATCTTATTTTGATACAGGCAGCGTTGTGGTGAAAATTGACACCATGTCGCAGATGATTGAACCCATCACTATCCAGTCTGTGTGTACGCAACCTTTTTTCTTTTCTTTGATATGAATTCCATATTGTGATATATTACTTGGAGGAACAGTAACAGAAATAGATTTAGAACACAAACATAACTTTCAGCAGTTGAATGATAAACTTTTATCACTTCCAGCAATTGAAGAGACAGATTCTTTTTTTCATCTCAATATCAGAATATTGTGATAATATTTGAAACTTAATTTTCTAGTAAACACATGCTGTGAACACATTTTTTTCCTCCATGTATCAATTCAATGAATGATTCCACTGCCCAGTGACATAATTGTGTGTCTTTAATGACAAAGTTACTTACTTGCAAATCAGTTATGAACACATTGGTTGCTTTACTGTTCACATATTGTTGAAACTTGAATGAGAGTTAAAATACTGCAAGTTTTCAACAATTTCAAAATTGAACATAGAAAATGGAATATAATTTGATGATGTGAAGAAACACAAAGCACTTGACTTCAGAATGCTTCCAGAATTCAAGTTTTTCTACAGGATCTGCATGGCTTTTCTTTTATTTTTATTTTGAGAAATCTACCAACATAGACACATTATAGAAAATCAAATCTCAATAAGTGTTATCAGTTGTTAACAATTTCTTATTTATTAAAAAAAAACACCCAAACAAACAAATAAGCTTTATCTAAAGTAAGTAGTTTTGACAAACAAATTACCTTTTGATTTGTTTGTGTGTCTTCATAACTTCACAACAACTTTTAGTTAAAAATAATCAAGATCGCAAATTTTGATTCATAACACTTTTATGTGTGTGTGTGTGTGTGCAGATCAGCCAGCATTTTAGTTCTAAGATCATTCCACAGAACTTTCTGTCTTCCAGAGATTACACCACCTCATATTCTTTAGAACATGCTTACAAATTCCCTGTTTCTTACTTTTCAGTTGTAATAAATTCAATAATCAAACATCGCCATAGACTGTAACTCAAACCTTTGCCATAGCAAAAAGAACTTCAATCTGAAAATGCTATTATGCAATAACTAAATGCAGAAATGTTTATTGCAACAATGTGAAGGTATGAATGTAATAGATGTTTCAGATTTTAAGTTCATCCAAAGACTTTAAGAAATGTACATACATGTATTAAGATGGTTGCGTGGTTACCTAAGAATCATAGTTACACAGAAAGACCAATTATGTTTTAATAATGATGGGCAAGTCTGTGGCATATGGGTGACGGGAAGGCTAAAGCAATAAATTGATGAACATAATTCTGAGGAAGGCTAAAGCAATAAATTGATGAACATAATTCTGAGGAAGGCTAAAGCAATAAATTGATGAACATAATTCTGAGGAAGGCTAAAGCAATAAATTGACGAATATAATTTTGAGGAAGGCTAAAGCAATAAATTGATGAACATAATTCTGAGGAAGGCTAAAGCAATAAATTGATGAACATAATTCTGAGGAAGGCTAAAACGATAAATTGATCAACATAATTCTGAGGAAGGCTAAAGCAATAAATTGATGAGCATAATTCTGAGGAAGGCTAAAGCAATAAATTGATGAGCATAATTCTGAGGAAGGCTAAAGCAATAAATTGATGAGCATAATTCTGAGGAAGGCTAAAGCAATAAATTGATGAACAAAATTCTGAGGAAGGCTAAAACGATAAATTGATCAACATAATTCTTTCTTAAAATCATATCATGCGCGATTAAATGAAAGAAATTCTTGTGAAGTTACGAACTGTTGATGTTATGACCTTTTTTTTCTTGGTCTTTCACTGAAAAAAATAAGTGCCATTGTGTCAATGTAAAGGAGATGGAATACCATCTACAGACTCCTCCAGATAAACTGACCATCGTCAGCTGTACACAGGGGAATCCACAGACTCCTCCAAATAAGCTGACCATCATCAGCTGTACACCAGAGAATCCACAGACTCCTTCAGATCAACTGACCATCGTCAGCTGTACACCAGAGAATCCACAGACTCCTCCAGATAAACTGACCATCGTCAGCTGTACACAGGGGAATCCACAGACTCCTCCAAATAAGCTGACCATCATCAGCTGTACACCAGAGAATCCACAGACTCCTTCAGATCAACTGACCATCGTCAGCTGTACACCGGGGAATCCACAGACTCCTTCAGATCAACTGACCATCGTTAGCTGTCCACCGGAGAATCAACACAGTCCTTCAGATCAACTGACCATCGTCCTTCAGATCAACTGACCATCGTCAGCTGTACACTGGGAAATCCACAGACTCCTCCAGATCAACTGACCATCGTCAGCTGTACACCGGGGAATCCACAGACTCCTTCAGATCAACTGACCATCGTCAGCTGTACACCAGAGAATCCACAGAGGATCAACTGACCATCATCAGCTGTACACTGGGGAATCCACAGACTCCTTCAGATCAACTGACCATCGTCCTTCAGATCAACTGACCATTGTCAGCTGTACACCAGAGAATCCACAGACTCCTTCAGATCAACTGACCATCGTCAGCTGTACACCACAGACTCCTTCAGATCAACTGACCATTGTCAGCTGTACACTGGGGAACCACAGACTCCTTCAGATCAACTGACCATCGTCAGCTGTACACCGGGAATCCATAGACTCCTTCAGATCAACTGACCATCATCCACAGACTCCTTCAGATAAACTGACCATCGTCCTTCATATCAACTAACCATCGTCAGCTGTACACCGGGGAATCCATAGACTCCTTCAGATCAACTGACCATTGTCAGCTGTACACCGGGGAATCCACAGACTCCTTCAGATCAACTGACCATTGTCAGCTGTACACTGGGAATCCACAGACTCCTTCAGATCAACTGACCATTGTCAGCTGTACACAGGGGAATCCACCGACTCCTTCAGATCAACTAACCATCGTCCTTCAGATCAACTGACCATCGTCAGCTGTACACTGGAGAATCCACAGACTCCTTCAGATCAACTGACCATCGTCAGCTGTACACCGGGGAATCCACAGACTCCTTCAGATCAACTGACCATCGTCAGCTGTACACCGGGGAATCCATAGACTCCTTCAGATCAACTGACCATCGTCAGCTGTACACCGGGGAATCCACAGACTCCTTCAGATCAACTGACCATCGTCAGCTGTACACCGGAGAATCCACAGACTCCTTCAGATCAACTGACCATCGTCAGCTGTACACTGCGGAATCCACACACTCCTTCAGATCAACTGACCATCGTCAGCTGTACACTGGGGAATCCACACACTCCTTCAGATCAACTGACCATCGTCAGCTGTACACTGGGGAATCCACACACTCCTTCAGATCAACTGACCATCGTCCTTCAGATCAACTGACCATCGTCAGCTGTACACTGGGGAATCCACAGACTCCTTCAGATAACTGACCATCGTCCTTCAGATCAACTGACCATCATCAGCTGTACACCGGAGAATCCACAGACTCCTTCAGATCAACTGACCATCGTCCTTCAGATCAACTGACCAAAGTCAGCTGTACACTGGGCAATTCTTTGCTTGTTTTATGACAATGTAAAATCATGAATACCTCTATAATTTCATTTTAAAACTGCAGGGTAAATGATTTCAAAGTGTGAGTCCAAAAGGAGTGTGAATCATTTATACCAGTTGCCTTTGTTCTAGTCTGACATCAGTGTACCCTTCAACAGAACGCCCCAATGGCAGACTTCAAAATAAACTTTTAATGTCACCTTCTTGTGCTTTAGGCCATAAAATATCATTTTGTCAGAGGTCTGATCCTGCACAGATAATCAGCTGTAGGGTATGCGGTTTGGAAAAAACCTGTTCAGCTCCTTTGGACTCACAAGACTTGAACCATTTTTTGCCACAACAACAATAATAGCAATAACAATAATAATGATTACTTATGGCACTTAATCTTATATAAGCCCCAAGCACTGACAAATACAGAAAAATTAAAGAAAACATAAATCAAACCAATAAGAAGATAAATATATTGCAATAAGTACCATGCACCTACAAACAAAAGTGCACGTTAACCCCCACACACACAACATACAATCCTGCACACACCGTCTCGCAACAACGCACACAACAGCATGCACACATAAACACACACATACACACACACACGCGCGCCCGCACGCACACACACACACACACACACACACACACACACACACACACACACACACACACACACACACACAAGTCGGCGGAACCTGTCAGTCACTGGGTCATTAATGAATACACTTGCTCAGTGAGACTTAATTTGGCCTCAGCTCTGCAGAACAAATGATTGTTCAGGACCACAGCAGTACACTCCCGCCTCCTGTGCCTCCCCCTTTTCTTAGGTAAGGAGGATGCTGAAAGTCTCTGTGATGGTAAGATAAGATAAGATAATGTTGCTTATAGCCCAGCCGACCGCAATGGGCCACATCAGGGCTGTCTCTGTGATGGCGGCACTGCAACACTTTTGGCGTTGCCACGTGCACTTTCAGTCTGTAAGCATTCTGATAATTGATCTTGAGCCCAGGTCACTTGAGGCCATTGGCAGCACAGAACATCATTCACATCAGTGCATTCCGCTTCAGGCATAATTGTTCCCTGATTTTCTAGAAAAGTATAAATCTTCACCTTGTTCCCAGATGGATCTCAAACGCTGATATGTTCTTGATGAAACAAAAGTGTCAAAAGCAAAATCAGAATTACTTCATTGCCAAAGGAACAAGCAGGCAGAATTACTTCATTGCCAAAGGAACAAGCAAAGTACAAAAACAACGTTCAGTGACAATGAAGGACAGACACACCATTCGCTCATCTCTTTGATCTGGATGCAAAGTCTGGTCTCAAAGTGGCTGAACGACCAAAAATATGGAATGGAACTGAGGTTGAAGGGAGACAATGCAGGTTAAAATAACTTGCTATTACTACTAATAATGACAGAATAACAAAAATAATGATGATAATAGTGGTGGCATAATCAGATACACACCATAATGGTTATAGTAACTGCACTGATAATGACAATATCAGAACAGGAGGAAGAAGAATGATGGATAGTTACAATAATGTGGTCATATTAGAAATTTAACAATAATAATAATAATAATAACAATGATAATAATAAAGCTGATGATGGTGGTCACAATGAGGAGGACAGGGGGGACTGGGGAGGAAAAGGAGAAGCAAGAGGGGGTGGGGGAGGAGAAGGGGGAGGGGGACATATATATAATATATATATATATATATATATATATATATATATATATATATATATATATATATATATAAAGAGAGAGAGAGAGAGAGAGAGAGAGAGAGAGAGAGAGAGAGATGAAATGGGAAAGCTAGTAATACAGAATCAAAGAAATATACAAATAGTTATAACACTAATCATAATAATGAAAGTAATGATAATGACAATATTAATATAGAAAATGGGAAACATAGCAAGATAGAAATATACAAAAGCACATTAATTCAGACAAACGGAATAAAGTTCATCATTATGGTATGAATGATGAATGCATTTATTCATAGCACTTACTAGATAAGTAGTAGCAGTAGTAGTAGTAGTATAATAGCAGCAGTAGTAGCAGAAGTAGTAGTAATCATAAAAACAACAATAGTACAAAACATCATCGATGCATGAAATACATAGCTGCCAGCCATCTGGAGATAAAGTTCAGAAACCAGGTGATGAAGAAGGTTGGCTGGGCTGAAGAGGAGTTAATCTGGCTTTGGACTGAAAGCATTTTGACCCCCCACATAGGGGACCTCTTCCATAGTCCCACAGGACTGTCAGCTCTCCTTGACCCTCTTCAACCTGTGCTTGAGAATATCATGCATGACGCCATCACAAACTTCAACGCTAACATCTCAGTTGGGGGCAGACCCACATGCAGTCAATGCTTCGCTGATGACACAGATCTACTCGGCAGAGGACACAATGATCTTCAAGACCTAACAGCAGGCTAGAAGACCTAGCAAGAGCATTTGGGATGGACATCAGTGCAGCTAGAAGCAAGGTGATGGTGAACAGCCGCAATGAAGACCAGAAATAAACATCACAATGAACAGACAAAACATGGAAGAGGTGGAAGCGTTCAAATACCCTCAAACACACTCATGAAAGATAGCTGCTGTTCATCAGAAGTCAAGGTCAGATTAACTCTTGCCACAGCAGCTACGGCAAAGCTCACAAAGCTGTGGAGAAGCATGTTACATGAGACCAAAGGCTTCATTTTGAGCAGTTTGTTCTACACAAAAGACGCTGTTCACTGGTAGACCTCCCGAACAATTAAAACAAAAATCAAAAGTTATGAAAATACACATTGCAACACTTTTCAACTGACACAGAACATGCTGCTACAGTCTACACTTCTTAGCGCTATTGCATATTATAATATTATAATTACTCATTTACTGCCTTTGCTCCTGGTGTTAGCCAACAACCCTTAGCACTGAAAATCGACAACAAAAGAAATCCAGACAGGACATTCAACTTCAAAATCTAAGTATTATTTTCAACACAATAAAAAATTGGCATTCCTTTATACAGGAAAATGTTTCGTGAAGTTGGTAACAGAACAGAAGAAAAGCATAAAAGATATTTTTGTATAATATGTTTAGAACATAACCCATCTTACAGATAAGATGTTTAAAACATTAATGTTGAACCCGTTTTATATATACAAACAAGTAAAGTAAGTAAAGCTGTACAACACTGGATTCTGAAACATGTGAATCATTTTCATGTGTGTGTGTGCGTGTGTGTGTGTGTGTGTGTGTGTGTGTGTGAGTGAGTGTGCATAAGCATATCTGCATGGGAACATTCATTTCTTGTAGTCTAATAAAAACACTGTTGGTTTTTATTGGACCTGTCTGAGGAATGGGGGTGGAAGGTGGGGGTGAATATGGTGGATGGTGGTCAACTGCGTGGGGGCGAGGCAATAATTGCGGTGTTGGATTGTGTCGTTGGGGGTGAGGCAATAACTGTGGGGTTGGATTGTGTCGTTGGGGGTGAGGCAATAATTGTGGGGTTGGATTGTGTCGTTGGGGGCGAGGCAATAATTGCGGTGTTGGATTGTGTCGTTGGGGGTGAGGCAATAACTGTGGGGTTGGATTGTGTCGTTGGGGGCGAGGCAATAATTGTGGTGTTGGATTGTGTCGTTGGGGGCGAGGCAATAATTGTGGGGTTGGATTGTGTCGTTGGGGGTGAGGCAATAACTATGGTGTTGGATTGTGTCGTTGGGGGTGAGGCAATAACTGTGGTGTTGGATTGTGTCGTTGGGGGTGAGGCAATAATTGTGGTGTTGGATTGTGTTGTTGGGGGTGAGGCAATAATTGTGGTGTTGGATTGTGTCGTTGGGGGTGAGGCAATAATTGTGGTGTTGGATTGTGTCGTTGGGGGTGAGGCAATAATTGTGGTGTTGGATTGTGTCGTTGGGGGTGAGGCAATAACTGTGGTGTTGGATTGTGTCGTTGGGGGTGAGGCAATTGCACAAAAAAATCATTGACTTTGTCTCAGTCAGATAATCTTTTTTTTTTTTTTCTGTCCCAACCTCTGCGCCACCTCAGAGACAGTGCATCCACGCCGCTCATTCCGACACCCCGTCGAGCCACAGACCGGTCTGCTCAGCCGCAGCCCCGGCACCGGCAGTCCACAGGGAGCAGTCAATGTCAAGTCATCAAGAGGCAACCCACCAGAGGAGACACTGCACTGCTGCCGAGTCACTTCAGTGGTGTTCAGTGGCACCTGTTCTGATCTAACATACGCAGGACACCACCTACTAAGCCCCCTACTGACAGCAATTGCTTAGTCGTGGAGCCAGCGTGAGTGAGCTCTCCCTCCGGAGGGCGCCACCACGTCCGTCCAACGACAGCCCCCATGGACTCGCTGATACCGGTGACCCTGATGGAACCAAACCCCAAACCAAGGCCACAGACGTGGAGAGGACATCGAAACTGAGGTCACCATGAGAGCTGGGCATGAAGGGCCACAAGATTTGAGACTTTTTTTTATGCTGATTGATGAGAATGAAGATGATTAAGATCATGCTACGGATTTCCATTTCGGTCTGAGACTACATGACAGGGCTGTACTCTACGCTTCCTTTCATAATATATCCCAGCATCAACAAGGCCCGAGAGATACAGGCACCTGCAGTGTTGGTCAGGAAATTTGAGCAACACTCTCAGAAACGCATCCATTAAGTGGATGAAACTCGACTGTGTCGTCCCAGTCTTCCCAACTGAGTCCGCAGCAAACTCAACTCTGGGTAGGCGGCAGTCGGGGCAGAAAAACCCACATGACTCTGATGGGATTCGAACCCACGACCTCCCAGCCGGGAGTCCGCGACGCTAACCACTTTGCCAAGGCGGCTGGTCAGTCAGATAATGTATGTTAAGAGTCTTTTTGTAAAGCACTCACAGCTCTATTATGATTCATTCAACTTTCATATTTTCATTCAGATTATTTCTTTTAAATCCATTTGTTTCTCCTCCCGTTTTGCACCCACAGTAAAAATGAAATCAAATAAAAGTGTCAATATTGCTATTCTGGTAGAAAAGTTATGGTTCTTGATTTCTGGCCAGAGAGGGAGAGAGAGAGAGAGAGAGAGAGAGAGAGAGAGAGAGAGAGAGATAAGATAAGATAATGTTGCTTATAGCCCAGCCGACCGCAAAGGGCCACATCAGGGCGGGAGAGAGAGAGAAACGGACAGACTGACAGACAGACAGACAGACAGACAGAGAGGGAGCGAGAGAGATGCGGTTGAATGCTACTGGACAGTCCTTGCATCTTGAAAGAGATAGTGTGGGTTGGGGAGGGGACTGAAAGAGAGAGGTGTGTGTTGGGGAGGGGACTGAAAGAGATAGTGTGGGTTGGGGGGGGGACTGAAAGAGAGAGGTGTGGATTGGGGAGGGGACTGAAAGAGAGAGGTGTGGGTTGGGGAGGGGACTGAAAGAGATAGTGTGGGTTGGGGAGGGACTGAAAGAGAGAGGTGTGGGTTGGGGAGGGGACTGAAAGAGAGAGGTGTGGGTTGGGGAGCCGAGGGGACTGAAAGAGAGAGGTGTGGATTGGGGAGGGGACTGAAAGAGAGAGGTGTGGGTTGGGAGGGGACTGAAAAAGATAGTGTGGGTTGGGGAGGGGAATGGAGACTGAAAGAGAGAGGTGGGGGGGTGGGGAGGGACTGAAAGAGAGAGGTTTTGGGTTGGGGAGGGGACTGAAAGAGAGAGGTGTGGATTGGGGAGGGGACTGAAAGAGAGAGGTGTGGGTTGGGGAGGGGACTGAAAGAGAGAGGTGTGTGTTGGGGAGGGGACTGAAAGAGAGAGGTGTGGGTTGGGGAGGGGACTGAAAGAGAGAGGTGTGTGTTAGGGGGGGGGGGGGGGGGATGGAGACTGAAAGAGAGAGGTGTGGATTGGGGAGGGGGCTGAAAGAGAGAGGTGTGGGTTGGGGAGGGGACTGAAAAGAGAGGTGAGTGTTGGGGAGGGGACTGAAAGAGAGAGGTGTGGTTGGGGAGGGGACTGAAGAGAGAGGTGTGTGTTAGGGGGGGGGGGGGGGGGGGGGGGGGGGGGGGTGGAGACTGAAGAGAGAGGTGTGGGTTGGGGAGGGGACGTGAAAGAGAGAGGTGTGGGTTGGGGAGGGGCTGAAGAGAGAGGTGTGGGTTGGGGAGGGGACTGAAAAGAGAGAGGTGTGTGTTGGGGGGGGGGGAGGGTGGAGACTGAAAGAGAGAGGTGTGGGTTGAGGAGGGGACTGAAAGAGAGAGGTGTGGTTAGGGGGGGGGGGGGGGGGGGGGGATGGAGGGCTGAAAGAGAGGTGTGGGTTGAGGAGGGGACTGAAAGAGAGAAGTGTGTGTTAGGGGGGGGGGGGGGGGGTGGAGACTGAAAGAGGAGGTGTGGGTTGGGGAGGGGAATGGGGAGTGAAAGAGAGAGGTGTGGGTTGGGGAGGGGAATGGAGAGTGAAAGAGAGAGGTGTGGGTTGGGGAGGGGATTGAAAGAGGGGAGGTGTGGGTTGGGGAGGGGAATGGAGACTGAGAGAGGTGTGGGGTGGGGAGGGGACTGAAAGAGAGAGGTGTGGGTTGGGGAGGGGAGTGGGGACTGAAAGAGAGAGGTGTGGGGTGGGGAGGGGGACTGAAAGAGAAAGGTGTGTGGGTTGGGGAGGGGAATGGAGAGTGAAAGAGAGAGGTGTGGGGTTGGGGAGGGGAATGGAGACTGAAAGGAGAGGTGTGGGTTGGGGAGGGGACTGAAAGAGAGAGGTGTGGGTTGGGGAGGGGACTGAAAGAGAGAGGTTTTGGGTTTGTGAGGGGACTGAAAGAGAGATGGTGTGGGTTTGTGAGGGGACTGAAAGAGAGGTGTGGGGTGGGAGGGGACTGAAGAGAGAGGGTGTGGGATGGGGAGGGGACTGAAAGAGAGAGGTGTGGGTTTGTGAGGGGACTGAAGAGAGAGGTGTGGGGTGGGGAGGGGACTGAAGGAGGAGGTGTGGGTTGGGGAGGGGACTGAAAGAGAGAGGTGTGGGTTGGGGAGGGGAATGGAGACTGAAAGAGAGAGGTGTGGGTTGGGGGGGAATGGAGACTGAAAGAGAGAGGTGTGGGTTGGGGAGCTGAATGGAGACTGAAAGAGGGAAAATGTGTGGGTTGGGGATGGGGATGGAGACTGAAAGAGAGAGGTGTGGGTTGGGGAGCTGAATGGAGACTGAAAGAGGGAAAATGTGTGGGTTGGGGATGGGGATCGAGACTGAAAGAGAGAGTGTGTGGGGTGGAGAGAGGAATGGAGACTGAAAGAGAGAGTGTGGGTTGGGGTGCGGAGTGGGGACTGAAAGACGGAAATGTGTGGTTGGGAGGGGAATTAAGACTGAAAGAGAGAGGTGTGGGTTGGGAAAGGGGGTTTAAGACTGAAAGAGAGAGGTGTGGTTGGGGAGGGGAATGGAGGCTGAAAGAGGGATGTGTGGGTTGGGGAGGGGGAAGTGGGGACTGAAAAAACAAGGAATGGTCATATCAGTCAGCCACAGGGCCTTCCAAAGAGTGTAAGGAGTGGAGAGGGGTAGACAAACGCTTCCACTGCTGCCAGGTGGAGGGTGGGGCCCCTTCTGTCCAGGTGGATTCACACTGTATGCCTGCCTGACATCAAGTGCCCAGGACTGGCCACACACCTGTCCCCTTGCAGGTGAGATGAGCCAGCAGATGGGTGTGCAAGTACAGTGAGGTGGGCTGATGCTCGTACAGGTGGTAAGCCACAGCCCCCACATCCCTCTGGGACTGAGTGTCCATCAACTGCTGCAGGACAGGGGTGAGGGTCTGCAGATAGCGCGAGGCAGGTCTGGCCACCAGCACTTCCAAGTCCATGTGGTGATGAACTATGCGATAGATGCTCTTCTGCACTGTGGACACAGCTGGATACTGCAGAAGAGGCTGCATCGGTTTCTGCACCACTGTATCGCAGGACAGCAGGACACCCCCATACTGAAGCAGTACCTGCATGCCGTACAGCAACCGTTTCCTGGTGGGGGCTGTGTGGTCCAGACTTGGAGTAGGGATATGGGTGACAGGGAATTTCTCACTCAGCTGTTTCCACAGGAGGTTGTCAGCGCTGGTGTCCAGCTGGCCATGCACAAAGACATGGGTCATGTGACCTTGTGTGAAGGCACTCAGCAGGCTGGCGTAGCACAGCGGAGAGAGGAGATTATCTCCATCCAGTTTCAAGACGTGCGCTACACTAGGAGTGGCAAGGTCAAGGCCAGGCTGAGGCCTCACTGGTCAGGATGGTTGTAGGCAACCCAGCGAGCAAACCTGTCGAAGGTTTTGTTCTGAAGCCACACGTCTGCAGGGAACAAGCGCTGTGACAATTGCAGACAGGTTAAGTTGCTGACCTTGTTGAAGACGTCAATGGTGGGACAATCTATGACAGCGCGGCCTTCTCCCCCAGTCAGGTGGTAAGGCTCTGATGTGGGAACTAGAAATAGCTGAGCTGGCATCCTCTGGAATCCCTCACACACCCCATCTTCCGTACACACAGATGTTCGCAATCTATTTGCACCAGTATACCTGTAAAAATCCTCTCTGCTCAGTTTGGCTATGGCTACGTCTTCCATAATAAACACACCATCTGTATTGGGGAAATCATCATTCTTTGTAAAGCCCTTTGAAAACTGATGACTGCAATGTTTGGCATTGTGTATGGGTTTTAAAGTGATCATGGCCACTTCTCGCTGAACATCCTCAAACCAGGCGAAGTAGCCCTTCCGATCTATTTGCGGCAGTTGCAGGTAGTGGAAGACGATCTGATCAGGCTTAAGTACCTTGGCCACACTGAGCAGACCGAGGTAGTGCTTGAACTCCAGGTGGCCATTGCGGCACCACATGTAGTGCACCGTCAGGGCGGGGTGATGCCTCAACAGCATGCTCTGGGGCTGGCTCTTGGCTAGCTGATCATACAAGTGCAGGGACTGCTCTGTCAAGTCATCCAGCAGGTAGGGATTGCGCAGACGAGCGATGCGCAGGCAGCGGTAAGACAACAGGACGGACAGGGCCAGAGCCAGCACAACTGAGGGCAAGCAGCGTGGCCACAAGGTTGTGTCGGGACCGGCCCATGGCCGTCAACCCTTGGCCAACCAGCCACAGCAACAACCACAGCAAGTCAAAGATGGTCAGTACTCTGGTCATCCAGACTGTGCATCGCTTACAATCTCACTGTCCTGGAGTATACCTCACTGCTGGTGCTGGGATGACCGGTGTCCACATCATGCGCTTGCTACAAAAACAAAAACAAATGGTAAACTTAATAAAAATGGGATTAATAAAATACAAGGAATTAACTGATTATATATATATGCCTGAAATGTGCAAGAAAACATTTAATACAGATGAAAAGCAAAGGGTGCATGGAGTTAAGGATGGGTGGGGAAAATGAGGAGGGACAGAGCCGTGAAGAACTTATTTACCATATCTAACAAAATCATCTCCTTTATTGGAGGAATTGTAATGTTTTCTGAGATCAGTCTACATAGTGTAGCACTTTTATCATTGTAAGGCCATTTAATGACTTAAAGTCATGAGGTGATGCATATTTAAAGTTCTCATGATCAATCCACTCTCACCTCCTCTCTCTCCACCGCTGTCCCCATTTCTGCAATATCCTCTTTCCTTGTTCAACCACCCATGAAAACAGCAGCAGTGACCTGAGTTACCTTGACACCAGCTTCCTTATTACATAATTACCAGTGCAGCACCCCACTGCTCTGCTCCCCTTTACATAATTACCAGTGCAGCACCCCACTGCTCTGCTCCCCTTTACATAATTACCAGTGCAGCACCCCACTGCTCTGCTCTCCCTTTACATAATTACCAGTGCAGCACCCCACTGCTCTGCTCCCCTTTACATAATTACCAGTGCAGCACCCCACTGCTCTGCTCCCCTTTACATAATTACCAGTGCAGCACCCCACTGCTCTGCTCCCCTTTACATAATTACCAGTGCAGCACCCCACTGCTCTGCTCCCCTTTACATAATTACCAGTGCAGCACCCCACTGCTCTGCTCCCCTTTACATAATTACCGTGCAGCACCCCACTGCCCTCCTCCCCTTCCCTACACCCTCACATTACCATGCGCACCCCCACCTCTCGCCCCCTTTCTTACCGTGCACACCCCACTGCTCCTCCCCCCCTTCTCCCCCCCCCCTAACCATGCCCACACCTCACCCTCCCACACCCCCTCCCTCCCCCCCCCCCCCCACCCCCCCCCCCCACCCCCCCCCCCCCCCCCCCCCCCCCCCCCCCCCCCCCCCCCTCCCTGCTGCCCTTGCCATCCTCGCTTTAATATTCTTGAACGCTCACATTTTAATCATTTTAATGACATACTCATTTAACATAACATAGACAACATCATATCTACTGAGCTCACTAATTAAAATCCAATTTTTTCAAGAGCTAACTTTCCATCACTTTGGCACCAACATAAAATTCAGCTCAAACAGGGTGTTTGTTTGTGTAACATTTGTCATTTTTGAAACATAACTTTTATGGCTATTTATATTGTCAGCTCAAACAGGGAGTTTGTGTAACATTTGTCATTGTTGAAACTTATAATGCTCTTCATATTGTCAGACAGTTACTATTGCTTGATTCATTAAGTCATCTTGTTTTACAATTTTGTTGTTGTTTTCGTACCCTGGCTAAAAGACTCCAGGGAGGGATCATCCGAACAGCTGAAGTACTTGAACACTATGGTACAAATCCATCAGCTGGGGATGAGAACATTATGTGTGTGACCGTTTTTAGTTACCCCGCCATGTGGGCAGCACAATCCGACTTTGGGGGATTCTGGAGACTGATAATGTTATGCTAGGTGCTTGTCACAAGTGAAGACAATCCCCACATAACTATGCAGAACATAACAACATTTTGATGTAGCCTTGGTGTTCCAGCCTATGTTAAATGGCGTGACACAGCCTTAAGCCATGGTGACTGCTTTACATTAATTAGCAACAGGTGGTCTATGTTGGTCCTACATTTAGTAATTTGTATTTTATCTGCATCCCTGCCTGGTTGAAACAGTACCAAATGGTTCGATCTTCACATAATGTAACTTGACATTTGTGGCTATATTTGGATGTCATTTACTAGGTCTCTTATTTGTGTGTAATGCACTGTTCCTGCCAGCTGCTCTTCAGATCTCTGCACCTTCCTGTCTTGGGTGTCGGTTGCAATATTTTTTTTTTCTTTAATTACATGAGCCCCTTCATGTATGCGCAACAGTTTCATCAACATGTTGATAACGGCTGCCAAATTACTAGAAAAAGAACGGCAAGAAAGGACCTAAACCTTTGTCTTCAACCTTCGTTTTGGAGTGAACCAGTATTTTAGGAAGGTCAGCCGTTGACCTATCAGGATCAGGATCAGGATCAGGATCAGGGGCGTTGTATCAAATACAACTTAGCCCATTTAGGCTTTTTACGCCCCTTCTGTATGTATATATCCTTTTTTTTTCGTAACCGTTGGTCCAGTCATAGGCTAGCTCAGACCTATTATCCATCAAATTCATATCTAATTTTTGTTAATAATTCATGTTTATCTATGAGATTCTTAAAAACTTAATACTAGGTGCACGTTTGATGTTAAGTGTTAGTTTATTCCAAAAGTTGGTTACTCTATTAGTAAAAGTAAATTTTCTTAAATTCGTTCTAGAATATTGTTTAAATATTTTATCTTCACTGTTCCTTGTAACATTCTTCTGCGGAGTACAAAAAAAGCGTGCTTTATCAACATCATCAATTTCATTAAATATCTTGTATGCTTGAATCAAGTCTCCTCTTATTCTTCTTGCCTTAAGTGTTGGAAGTTGCAGATATTTTAATCTTTCCTGATATGAGTAATCTTTTATATTATGAATCATCTTGGTTGCTCTTCTTTGTACCTGTTCTAGAGCTTCTGATTGTCTCTTTAGCATTGGATACCATACAGTGTTGCCATATTCAAGAACAGGTCTAACTAGTGTCTTATATAATTGCAAAAAAGTGTCCTTTTCCATAAATGTAAAGGTTCTTTTTATTATTCCAATCATTCTGTTAGCCTTATTAATACTATTTACAATATGATTGTCAAATAGTAAATTTTTGTCAAAAGTCACACCTAGGTCTTTCTCTTCTTCACATTTAGATATTTTTATTTCCTTGCTCCCAATTTTCATTATATACTCCTTTTGTGGGTTTGTTTTACCAATATGAAGTACTTCACAGTTTTCTGCATTAAAATATAGGTTCCAAGTATCAGACCACTGTACTAATGTTTCAATATCCTTTTGTAATTCCTTATGCAATTTTGGAGAGTTATACAGTTTTGTGTCATCTGCAAAGACTTTACATGTACTCTTTAATTCTACAGGAAGATCATTTATAAACACCGTAAATAATATTGGTCCCAAAATATGCCTTGTGGTATCCCACTAATAACATCAGCACTATGAGAGAAGGAACTACCAATCCTTACCTTCTGAGTTCTTTTTGATAAAAAGTCTCTAACCCATCTGTCACGGAACGCTAAGCCGGACGTAAAAAAAACAAAACCCTCCCACAACTAACCCATTAAACATATAACACGCCACACAAGAACTGACAATAACACAATTTTATTCCCGACACAACAATCAATGACCGGAATCTTCTATATATTCGTCTCAGACCCCAGCCTGAAACACACGGTTCTACGGCCAAGGCCGCCACAACCAGTTATTTAACCCTTTTCCAGTCACGGTGTGCAGTGTTTCTCAGATCGCAGATTACACATAGCATAATACAAATCATTTTTTTTTCCCAAAACCAATTCCCCAAAGGAAAACAACAACCAAACTATACTAACTTCACTTAACTATGTTCATTTTAGCATATAATTCACTGCGCACATTCACCCTTCAGTCATACCCTTTTTAATCCACATCCATCCTTCATGTATGCACATCCAAACCCTATGTCTTCAGGTGTTTCAATGTCACACACACAAAAAAAAAAAAACCATGCCACACGACGACAACGTTGACAGTCCCACGCGACGACAGCGACGGTGACGGTGACCAGACGAACCTGCCTGCCGAAGACGAGAAGACACAACAGTAAACACACGGCTTTCACAGCACCAGTGATATTTACCGCTACCGCCAACACAACAGCGACAGCCACCAACCACAGTGACACATCACTCAGGGCGGCGACGACACCTTCAATGGCGGCAGTCACCGAGTAAGCAGTCGGTGATACGGGGGATCAGCAGCGGCGGCGACAACATCAACCGACGCCAACAGCAACGGCGATAACAGCAACGGTGACACAGCAACGGCGACACAGCAACGGCGACCCAGCACGGCGCCAGCAGCAACAGCGGCACCAGCTACGGCGCCCGCAGCGACGGTGACCCAGCAACAGCGTCAGCAGCCACAGCGGCCACAGCTACGGCGCCAGCAGCGACGGTGACCCCAGCAACAGCGTCAGCAGCCACAGCGGCACCAGCTACGGCGCCAGCAGCGACGGTTGACCCCAGCACCAGCGTCAGCAGCAACAACGACACCAGCAACGGCGACGTAATGGCCAGGTGTGAAGATCCCGCCGGATGGGGAGGAAAAGAAAAGGGTTGTAGCACTGGACGGGGTAGGGACTGGGACAACAGTCCGGCACAGCAGGATGGGGAGTGCAGGAGGGGTACTTGCAGGCACCTGCGACGATCGCGGACAGTCAAGGACAGGAATGCCAGCAATTGGCCGTCCACAGCACCCCGACTAAGCTGCCTGATCCGCCTGGTGTACCCGGCCACAGGATGGTGGGAATGCGCCCTCACCTGCACTTGACCTAGCTGTTACCTCTAACCGTAAATATGCATACACACATACATCATTAGGGTAACCCTTAGTTCGCCCTTCCCAGGATTTCCTTTACGCACCCCAGAGCCTTTTAGCTCTATAAACACTCTATCACCATCCCACGTTGTTTACACCCAAAGTTGCATTTCTCTTACACTACGGTATACACAGAGCTACTCCATAATTACACCTTCCCACACACAACATTCTCAGCCATATTGTAACATCCACCCCAAATATCATGTCTCGATTCCAAAGAAAACAATGGGACATGACAGCTATCTCCTCGTCAATCACCCACGGCATAAGCATCCTCTACAAATCTCCCGCATTGTAGGAACAATATTACCTATATTATTGAATTAGGATACCCACACAATATAAAACCGCGCTGCTTGACACCAGTACCTCCTCACACAACTACCCAACACTTATCCTTACTAATTAATTTCCATGACACGGCACAATCATAACCTCTACGGAAACCCCGTGGCCAACCACCTTGTCTATGCTTCCCAAAAGCATTTCCGTTCGAACCCCCTGTCACGAATAGTACCAACTCAATCCAAACATCATGAGCGAACCAATGATAACTATTTACATTTTCATTCAAAACTCACAACCAAATTTCCTTCTTTTCTTTTTCCTTTTCCTTGTTTCCACCTCTCACACAACCCACTGGTCACAACCCACCATCAACAACTTTTCTCAACTTGCTTCGTTTTAGTCCTTATTTTCCCCCATTTTCTCCCCTTCCTTTTCCCTAAGAAAACTGGAATTGATTCAAAATATGAGCTATATTATTTACACTTTTGTACAAGTCGACGAAATGTGCACAAGACAACGCCATCCTTAACACTACACTACAAATCACTTAACTCCACATACCTGCTACAACACAGAACGACAACTGCGGCTGGCCACCCAGCACCTGAACCTCAGGGTCGCAGCACACCGAAACACCGACGACTGCACGACCAAGAGCAAAACGCTCACGAGGGCCGGCTCACCATGTTGGACCGAAGTCAAACTCACAGCACAAACGCTGGCACCAGAACAAGAGCCCAACTGCTCTTCACCAAGGATTTTGACGAAGTGATAGCCACCCGGCCCCACCAAACTTTAAAGCCTGATGACTCAGCACTCACTCCTTGCCGAGTTCTGAACTCTACAAAAACTGCACTGCAACGGGACTCCACACGACACAAAACAGGAGACGGAGCTAACCCCTCTCTCCCCACACTTAACCTTTCCATGCCTGTGCCTGGTAGCAAACGACACCCAGTATATAAATGGAAATACAGGTATCCAAAACCCCCCCCCCCTTTCCCTGAACCAAACTACCTATATAGGCCCGGTAGCCTACACCCCCTGGGAATGATGCTACGAATCGTTTTCAGGCTGCGGGGTCGAAATTTCCACGCGTACGATCGGTGCCCCACCAAGTATATTCCTATTTTTCCCCTAAGACTCTAATTTCTTTAAAAGTCTTTTGTGGACTGAATCGAATGTTTTTTAAAAGTCTAAATCAAACATCTTTTTCTTCCTTTTCTATCTCCTTTGTAAAGTCTTCCATCCTTCTAAAAGTTGAGTCACACAAGACCTTTTTGCCGAAAATCCATGTTGCACTCAGTATAATTTATTTTTTTTCAATGTTTAAAAATGCCTCTCTAATAAATGATTCTAAAATTTTGCTATAATGCATTTTAAAACTCATGGTTATTTTTCCTGGTCTGTTCTTGTACCTTTTTTGAAATGGAATGACTGTAGCTTTTTTCCCAATCTGAAGGTACTTCATTTCTTTAAAAGATTTAAAAAAGAGTATGAAAAAGTGGGAAGGCATCTTTTTGTTTAGCTCTTTTAGTACTTCGGGGGATGGCATCCGGCCCCACACCTTATTAGGGTTAAAGATTAAATTTTTCTTTTTTTTTGCATCCACTGAAAATCTCATTTTCTAAACACTTGCCTTTTGACCTGAAGGGGACTTGAACAGGTATTTTTAGAATCTTCCCTTTGGGGAATACACTAAAAAAATTTGTTAAAAAATATCTCCTTACCCTTCTGTCTCCACGTGTCCATCCTTGTATAAAGGGTCACTCAGTATTCATCTTTGTTTTCGATTGTACATATCTCCAGAAGGTTTTGGATTTTGTTTACATTCCTTTGATAAACTTCTTTTCAAATTCTTTTTTGCTTTTTTTTTTTTTTTTTTATTAAAAATATTACGTGCTTTAATATAATTTTGATAATTTTCCCCTGCTTTGGCTAAGAATCTCTGTACATAATATTTTTTTTTTAAAAATTTCATTGTCTTTACTTATCCACTTTGGTTTCTTTTTTTTATTTTTTTTAATAATTTTTTTTGGGACTTTTTTTCTATTAAAAAATTTTAAAAAATACTTTTAATTTCCACCCAGATTGTTCTACACTAAGATCATTGGTTTTTTCCAGTCGTTTCTTCAATTCTTCTTTCATTTGCATAAAATTCCTCTTTTAAAATTATTGACTGCTTTGATTCTTTTTTCCTTGTCCTCCCCTGGTAAAAAGAGAACATTAAAAACCTTGACCTTTTGCCTATAGGGTTTGTGTTTAAATGTCTGATATCTATTTTCATCATTAACAAGTACTAAATTGTTATTTGATTTTTGTCCTCCCTGTGTCTTTTTGGTTGTTTCACCATTTGGTTCAAAAAATGATCCGTAGGAGTTTAGAACTTTTGACCTCTTTCCCCAGAGCCGTACCATGCCAGTAAATATCTGGGAAATTAAAATCTCCAGTAATACAAACATTTTTGAATCTTTTAAATCTAATTTTTTTCAGCAACTAAAACATTTTTTCTTCATTTTCAGTTTTTGGGTTTTGGACTTTTGTAAATAGTTCCAATCGTATTTTCGCTTCCTTATTTAAAAAGGTATCCAAAATTTTTTCATAAAAGTCATTTCCTTTTGTAAACTTGTTACTTTTTGATTTATGAGTCCTTCACATATCAGTTATCCTCTTTTGGGATTTTCTTTGAAAAATGTTCATAACCTGGCATTGAATATTCGACAGAATTTACCCCCTTTTTGGTTTTTCGCTAAGATTTTTACTACTAAATGTGAGGTTTATTTTTTCAGCTAAAAGAAGAACTCATTTTTTTGTTAACGTCCATCTGCTTTGTGTACAAGAAGTGTATTGACAGTTCCCGCAAGATTTTCTATCTACTACCTTTTAAAATATTCACTTTCTTTGTTCTTGTATTTTGTTGTCAGTTTCTTTGTTATCATCCCGGCCAGGCCTAGGTTTCCCTGTACTTTCACTATTTTCCCACCTTTGTTCCAAAAGTCTTTCTCCCCCTTTTCAATCCTTTTTCGAAGCTCTTTCTTGTTCTTTGTTTTTTTGTCTTTTAATTTGGTGTGGTCGGGTTTATATATATCCCCTTTTTTTCTCTGTCACCCGCATTTTTTTTGTGGGCATTTCTCAATATTTTTTTTTTTTCCTCCTTGTTTTTTACGCTTTTAAGCAGTCTCGTTTTGTTCCGATTTTATTTTCCCAGTCTCACTGGTTTGGACAGTTCATCTTTTAATTGGGGGCAAAATCTTTCCCACCACTTCTGTATACTTCCCCTCCCTTTTCTTCTCTCTTCCCCGTTTTACTCCCCACTCTGGAATTTTGTAAAAAACAGATTCAGCTCTCTTTTTTTTTGTCAACCCTTTTTCCAATAGTTTTTGCACCTTTTTCTCTTCAACCTCTCAAACTTCTCTTCGGAGCCTTTCACTGCACCCTTTTTTCCTCTCTCCCGCCTTTCCCCCACCCTTTCGAACAGCCCGATCAGTCTGTTAATTTTACTTCCATTCCCCTTTTCTTTTTCCCCCTCCCCTGCAAAAAATTTCGGCGATCCATTCTATTCCTTCTGTTCAAATTTTGAAGGTAGCTGAAATCTCTTTCTGTCAGTGTCGTGCATTTTTTTGGCCCACTGTTTACAGTCATGCTTGGATACTTTTTTTCTTCCCTAATGTTCAGCGGTCATCAGGTTGCCCTTTTAACATCATTGTGTTGCATTTTGTATTTCGTGTAGCCGGTACTCACCCGTTTGGACATGAGCATCGGGGTCTTTGAGTCGTTATGGTCTTTAGTCATGGAACAGGCTAGACCTCGGGTTTTTAGTCCCCCGAACGACTAAGGGGGGATGGAGTCGAACCAAGTTTAAATCCGAGGGAAAATCCCCCTATACCGAAATTCGAAACCGAAACCCAGGATCCGAGTCCCGGCGCTCTACCAACTGAGCTTGGCCCCCCCCTTTTTTGGTCTTCCTCTACCCACCTCGCATTCCCGGCAAATAAAGAATTTCGCCCTTTCCTCCATTGCCCTTCGACTTTCGTTGTTTTTTCTCCTCTCTTTGAGGGTTTTTTTTTTATCTTTTCATTCCCCCGTTTACCCTTGTACTAGTCTTTCCCCCCCCCCCCCTAGAATTTTTTTTTTGACATATTTTATCGGACGCTTTTTTTATTGATTGATTATGGCTGATACTAATATTTTAAAAACTTTCCTTACCTGTTCTCAGAAGGGTTACACAAACTGCTTGGTTAGTACTAGTGAAAAATAAAAAGAGCCGCATTTTTTTTTCCAATCAGTGCAGTTGTAAATTGAAAAAAAACCTCTATTCCTTGTTTTTTGACTGTGACAACAATAGTCACTATCAAAAAATAAGCCAGAACAATGTTTTAATTTTACACCACTTTTTTTTTTGTCCCTAGGCCAAAAAAATCTTGTATTCACTAAAAACTTATCGGACTGAACACTTTAAATATTCCTGCTGAGCCAGCCTTGACCTTGACAGTCTAAGTTTGTAACGCTTAAAAAACAGTTGCAGAGGACAATGCCAATGTTAAAGTTTACCGTGGACAAACACCGAAGTCTTAAAGCATGCAAACGCGCACACAAACGGACTGACGAAACTGCATGGTGTTACTCACTTGTTTGGTCTGCTACTCGTCAGTCCCGAGGACAGGGTGTAAGTTAGCGCTTGGAGCGCAGAGGCGAACTCGGTCGTTTCAAAGGATCGTTTGAGCAAATCAGACCACGATCACCCAAGACATATGGTATATTAAGGCGTGTGCTTTGGGGTTTTCTTAACGATGAACTATGTGTACATGTCTACACATGTTAAATTCCAGTCACGGCCTTCTCGATGATGTCGATTTGCAAGTACAGAGTTGTATCCCTTGTTAAGATGTATCTTTTGAACCGAACGCCTACACAATTTGAAATAACAATTATTGTCGAGGAGTATAAAGCGTGCTCTTATTCTTGTTGTTGTTCTTCTTCTATAAGCCGATATAAATGGGAATGAAAAATTAGGCGTTAAGTTACAAAACCCTTCATTAGCAGCATATTGTGGCGGTCAATGTTATACCATACCTGCATGAAATATTGACAGCCACTTACATTCATTTTATCCTAGTTCTGTACGGCTGTGAACTCACTGCCGGTGCTCATTTAAAAAACAAATTGATACGACAGTTTTGAGATCTGCATATTTTCTTTTTTAACTTCCCAGATATTTTACTGTTACCTGGGCCTGAATTTGGCCATTGCTTTTAACTTCTTGAATATCGAGTGCGACCCCTTGTTGCCAAATTTGCTCCAGGGGCCAACAGTCTGAGTCGACTATTTTATGTTATTTTATTTTACTTTTTAACATGCGCGCTGGTGACCTACTCGTTTTTGAGTGAACCAGTATTTCAGGAAGAAGAAGAAGAAGAAGAAGACATATGGTGACAATTGTATTCATGCCGACAGAAATAAGACAGAATTCAACTAT
>CM031606.1:1575708-1593307 GCA_018398815.1 Conus ventricosus
ATTTGATGTCACTTGAACAGCTCACAATGTCGGAGAATGGGATTCGTTCACACAGCTTGATTCGCACACCGCAGCTTTTGATTCGACCTGAAGATAACGAGGACACTTGAATAGACGTGTGTGCTTTGTTTTTGACTATTTTGCTACTTGGATACCCCCGCAATAGCTCTGTGTCCACACATGATCTAGAGGTGAGTGTTTCACTTTTTGTAGCATATAGAAATAACAACCATGGCTGATAAGAAGCGTACCATGTCCGAGACTAATACAAAGGCTCGCAAAGGATCAAGTACAGGGGATGACCGCGCTCAAGGCAACCAGAACAACAACTGTGGCCACTGTGCAATTCCAGTCGGTGCCCGAGACAAGGCACTCCAGTGCGAGATATGTGATTTGTGGTTTCACATTGCCTGTGTCGACGTTGATGACACAACTTACAAGGCCATTAAGAAGACGGTGAAAGGTCCACCCCGCAATTGCACTGGTACTGTGGTCAATCCTGTACCGAGTTATCACAATTTCTTAGTGGTATGGAAGATCTGAGGACAGATGTCGCCGAACTCTCAAGGAACGTGGAAGCTGTCGCCACACCGTGAACCAGATGTCAGAAGGTGACCTCCCCAGAAAATGATTGAAAAAAATTAAAGACATTACAGGTGAAGCCATCAAGAATATCACGGGTCACACAGCAGGCAGTAGTACAGGTGGTCCATGGAGACTCAAATCGCTGACATTGTGGAGAGCAAGACAACAGAAAAGGTAGCCGAATTGGAGGACAGGAACCAAAGAAAGACTAACCTAATTATCTTTAAAATCAAAGAAAGTACCGCCACTGAATCAGGGGATAGGAAGGCAGAAGACACAGAGACGCAAAGAAAATACTGAAGGATCTGAATATCCCTCACCAACCAACGGACATCAGAAGACTGGGCAAGCCGAAGGAGAAGGATTATGAAGGCCCCCAAGACAGTGAGACTAACCTTTGCCTCTATGATACAGAGAGATGAGACCGTGCGTGCCTACCATAAGATGAGGAAAGAACAAGAAACCAACAAGGTTGATGCTGCAACTCCCATCTCCGACATCAGCATGAGAAAGGATTTGACTCCCGCAGAACGCAAGGAAGAGACAGCACTCTATAAAGAGCTTCAAGAGAAGAGGACTCAGGCGTCGGGGGACGACAAAAGCGAAGTGGGTGAGGCGCAACAAGCGCGTGGTCTTCCTCGGGAAACCGCCAGATCAGGCGGCCAAGGGAGGTTCGGTGTAAAGAAACTCTCAATCCCCAGTGCACATAGTTTTAAAACTTCTTCATCTTCGTCAGCTTTTGAACGTTCGTCCAACCACCAGAAAAAACACAGCCAATGCTTCCTTGAAATCATGTCGTGCTCTACAGCAACGTAGATTCCTTACTCAACAAGAGGATTGAGCTAGAAGCCCTTACCAGCATTTACAAACCATCAGTAATTGGGATCACTGAAGTTAAACCGAAGAATGCAAGATATGCAGTACAGGAGTGCGAGGTAGCTATGGATGGTTATGACATTTTTCACAACCTCACAGACAAGCGAGGAAGAGGAATGTGCTTATATGTAGACAGCAACCTAAAAGCTTCCCAAATAGGTGTTGGAGACAATGACTTTGAAGAAACACATACTAGTCGAATGCTGTCTAGATGGGTCAGATAAACTACTGCTTGGATTAATCTACAGAAGCCCTAACTCCCCTCCAGAAAATACCGCAAAACTTAGCAAACTGATCAAGCATCTAGGGAAACAGAAGCAGTACTCCCATATCCTTGTGATGGGTGACTTTAACCACCAGAAATTGACTGGCAAATGAGACATGCAACTGATGGAAGGAACACCAGGCACAGAAATTCCTTAAGCCAGCAAAGATGCATATCTCATCCAGCACCAGAAGGAGCCAACAAGAATCAGGCAGGGAACAAAACCCCAGCCTCGATGACTTAGTCTTCACCAACAAAGAAGAGATGATAGACAGTATCACAACACAAGCTGGACTAGGAAAAAGCGACCATGTGACCCTCATCATCAATTCTCATGCTCATATGCAAGGAGAGAACGGCAAGGAGAAGACAAGTTTGAGGAGGGGAATTATGCTGGATAAATTCGGACCTCGCAAAAGTAGACTGGGATGAATTACTCTCCAACAAATCGGTCGAAGAAACTTGGAAAACCATCAAGGGAGAGATCAGAAAGCAGTGGAAAAGCACATCCCGACAGTGATGACATCTGGAAGAACAGTCAAGAAATGGATGGACCCGAAAACATGGACTCTGTTCGAAACAGCACAAACTCTACTGGAAATGGAGAGAATCGCAAAACCTCAGGAAGAACTAGAATACAGACGCGCAAATAACCAAGCCAGAAGAGCGTGCCGTAAAGCGAAAGAGAAGTAGAGAGAAAAATGTAGCAGCCAACTCAAAGAAAAACACAAAGTCTTCTGGTCATACGTCAAGTCAAAAACCAAATGCAGGTCAGGCATAGCAGATCTGAAGAAAGCAGATGGAAGCAAACGACAACCGACAAAGAAAAGACAAATGTACTGAATGACTTTTTTCACAGCGTCTTCACCCAGGAACAGTGGATAACCTGCCATCACCTCCAGAGTACGCATTAAGGAACCACTTCAACAGTGTGAACATCACTGAAGCGGATGTAAAAAAGGCACTTCAAACCTGAAAACAAACAAGGCACCCGGACCTGACGGAATACACCCAATGGTGTTGGCCAAGGCTGCAGACTCATTAGCACGTCCAATAGCACACCTGTTCCGTCTCACTTTGGACCATGGGGAAACACAACTGACTGGAAAGAAGCCACAGTCACCCTATTTACAAGGGGAAAGGAAGCCGACAACAACCGGGCAAACTATCGCCCTGTCAGCCTAACCTGCATCCTGTGCAAAGTAATGGAGACACTTCTGAGGGAACAAATAATGAATCACCTACAAACGCAATGAGCTATATGTAAGGAGCAACATGGGTTCGTCAGGGGAAATCATGTGTGACAAATCTACTGGAAGCTCTTGACGACTGGACCAGACTCATCGACTCCGGCAGCAGCATTGACGTTGTGTTATGGACTTCAAAAAGCCTTCGACACCGTACCGCACCGTCGTCTGCTGAGCAAAGTCGAGGCCCATGGAATAAAGGTCCAATACTCAACTGGATAACAGCTTTCTTGGTGATCGAAAGCAGCGAGTTAGAATTAATGGAACTTTCTCTGAAGAGGCTGCAGTCACAAGCGGCATCCCCAAGGTAGCGTGTTAGGACCAATCCTGTTTGTCATCTACATTAATGATCTGCCGAAACATGTACAAAAACACCGTCAAATTATTTGCAGATGACACAAAGTTATATGCCGCAAGCAGTGACCAGAATCAATTGCATCGCTCCAGCAGGACCTAGATAGCCTTCAGAAATGGTCGGACGATTGGCTTCTGAGATTCCACCCACAGAAATGTAAAGTGATGAAAATTGGCACACGAAAATCAGAAGCAACATACCATATGAAATACACAGATGCTGAAACCGGAACAGCAGAGAAATACCCCTGGCAGAAAGTGAGGTGGAAGTGGATCTCGGTGTTCATGTGGATAATGACCTCAAATTTAAGCAACACGTTGCCAACGTCACTTCAAGAGCAAACAGCGTAATTGGCGTCATCCGCAGAACCTTCGAGTTCTTGGCTGCAAGCTCTTCATCCAGCTATACAAGACATTAGCAGGCCTATCCTCGAGTATGGACAAACTGTGTGGCACCCCCGACATAAAACACTCTGTAAAGAAGTAGAAGAGTGCAGCGCCGAGCCACAAAGTTGATCTCCTCAATCAGAGAACTGCCATATTCAGAAAGACTAGAGCGACTTGGCCTGCCCAGCTGGAGCACCGACGTTCAGAGGGGATATGATTGACACCTTTAAGTACGTCCATAGAATCTACAAGACCATAAAACCTAAGCTGGAAACTCCCAAGGACGTAGGTACAAGAGGAAATGTGATGAAACTTTCCATGCACCATACCCACTGCGTACTGTCATGTGACGTAGCCTCACATCAAGGCATGTGACGCTCCATCACATGTAGTTAGTGATATGAATCATTTCCCCGTGCCACAATTAAGGAAGAATATTCATATGGCTTGACTAGTGTAGCGGGCGTCCCAAAATAATTGTGAGTATGACTCATTCAAGAAACGAATGTGGTCATTGGGTGAAAGTGACCACTGAGTGAGAGTTTAACAAGGGCTGGTAAGGTAAGGTGCTGGTCATGTGTTTTGAAACACTGAGTATGCACTCACTAGGAGAGGGAGGAAAGAGTCAGTTTTAACCAGCAGATGGCCTAGAGACTCGAACCTGTCAGGACGGTGGTCCTCTTTGCTGACCAGTCATTACCAGGTGAGTGATAGATAGTTGGGGAAAGCTACAGGGGGAAAACTTAAAGAAGAGAGAAAGAATTCATATGTTGAATTAAGAAGAGTTACTTACACGAACCTTATTCGTGTTTCAGCCTTCACCCTTTTACCTTCGCCCTTCACCTTCACCTTTCACCCGTGAGGTGGTTGAAGATGGCCATGGTGTGAGGAACATACCGGTAGTTCAGCCCCAGCAAGTGCCAACTCCAGGGGGAGGAGTTGAAGCTCGTCGTTTCTCAAGAGACAGAAGAACTCCAGGAAGAGAAGTCGAGACTCGTATCTCCAGGACAGGAGAATTCGAGGGGGCAGTATATTGTCTCGGAGAGACAGGGAATTGAGAAAGCAGGGGAGCTTTTTCTTGAGGCAGGCAGGTCCTCAGTGATTACGGGAGTTATGTATTCTCCTGGTTCGGATTTTTTGGATAAAGGATGTGAAGGCCATAGCTTTATAGAAGCGGAACTAAATTATTTTATCTCTCAGTGTGAGGAGAGATACATGTGTGAGGGAAATCATGGGTGAAGATTGATTTGTCTCTCGGTGTGAGGAGAGATACATGTGTGCAGATTTATTTGTCTCTCAGTGTGGAGGGATTACAGTTGTAAAACTCTGTTTACAAGTGGTTGATGATTAGTAAATTGTTTTCCCTGAAGGAGAGGGGGAGAAGAAAACATTCGGTAGTGCGCCTTTTGGTTGTTTGGAAAGATTGCGTGTGCGTATGGAGTAAATGCTGTCTGAATGCGGGTATGCAAGAGTGACAGTGTGACAGTGGTGACCCCGACTCCAATTTCACCGGCGTAGCTGCCGTTTGTTTCCCCTGGAAAAAAAAAAAAAAAAGATTTCTATTTGTACCCTCATGGGTTTGAGGAAGTAAAAAAAGATTTCTATTTGTACCCTCAAGGGTTTGAGGAAGAGAAAAAAGATTTCTATTTGTGCCTCAAGGGTTTGAGGGAAGAAAAAAAAAAAGAAGAAGTTTAATTAGTGATTGTGTATAATATTTGCATTTGTTGTTGTTTTGTTCTATTTCTATGTGTGTTTAAGGTGGTTGAGATTCTTTTGGTTGCTCTACTCCGTTAAGGTTTTTTTTTTTGGTAGGATTTTTTTGACCCTTCCCCACCTCAGGACCGATTAGCCTCAACCTCCTCTTGCTCGAACCTGGCAGCAAGGGGGCAGGGCGTTGAGGAGTTGTTGTCTTCCCTATAGGATTAGAATTTTTGTCCCCTTTCCCAGGACTGATAGCCCCAACCTCTTCCTGCGTTTAGCAGGGGGACATGGCGTTGGGGAGTCAATAGTCTTTCCCTTCATAAATATCTATTTCTTTCGCTTTCCTATTGTTTCAGTTTGATTTTTCCCCTTGCCCTCAGAGTGTGGGATCAACTTCTCCTCCGTCACGCTAATAGTGTAGGTGGTGGAGTTGATTACGCTCTGTCCAAATAAACATCTTATCTTTTGATCAATTTTTTTTTCTGGGTGTGGTGCGAGATTTTCTTTGAGTTTGAGTGAATGTGCATTTATTGATTGATTGTTTAATATTTTGTATTATTACTGTAGTGTGGTGTATATTGTGCAGTGATTTGTTTTTCCCGTCTCCAGTTTCACGGGAGACAGTGACCACTAGGGTTGCTGTCTGTGGGCTTCTTTTGCTTTTCTTGATTTCCTCTTGCTGTTCGGTCTGTGTATCCTTTCATTTCCTTTTCACCCCTTTTTCAAACCTCTTAAACCTTCTCCTCAATAAGCGCCTATCTAGTTTTCTTTTCTACATTTTCATCTTTTAGGTAGGATTTCCGCTAGTTTGTGTTTCTTCCCTCTTTTTATTGTTTGTAATTCCATTTGTTTTGTAAATTTATTATTCATTTTTTGTATAAGGCGGTTACATTTGTTTTGTAAATTCATTTGAAAGTAAGTAGAAAGAAAGACTGACAACAAGAACATTTAAGAACTAAACTTTATAAAGAATTTATTTTCAGAAAACTTTATTGTGTTTATTTCCTTTCTTAAGGGAAACGTTTTGCATTAAACTTATTTTGTTTTCTAAATTCCAAATTGATAGCAGTTGCAAATTATTTTTGGAAAATACATTCCTTGGATTTCATATCTACCTGTTTAAGTAAGCTGTTTTCTGTTTACACGGAAATTGAATTCTGTATTTGTATATACTATAATTACGGTTTTGGGAAACATAACATTATCATATATCGCCTTATTTTTATTCATACTTTGAGATTGTTTGGTGTTTATATTTGACGGTTCATTATGGATGATTTTGATAAATATGTTAAACAAGCGGAACGCTTGGGTTTGGATGGAGAAAAACTTACTAATTATGTGCAACAATGCACAGATAGGGCAGACAGGCTAAGAGAGAGAGAGGAAAATCAAAGGAAACTAGAAAGTGAAGAAAGGAGACTACAGAGGGAAGCTGAAGCTGAAGCAAATAGACTACAGAGGGAAGCTGAAGAAAATAAATTACAGAGGGAAGCTGAAGCTGAAGCAAATAGACTACAGAGGGAAGCTGAAGAAATAAATTACAGAGGGATGCTGAAATTGAAGAAAAAAGATTTACAGAGGGAAGCTGAAGCTGAAGAACGTCAATTTAAGTTGAGGCAGTTAGACTAGAGACTGATGCTGAAATTAAAAAAATCCAGGCATCGAGAGAACCTCCACCAGTCGGTTCGCAGCCATGCCTCAACCAAAAGCGGCATATATTTCCAAAGTTGCCGCCTTTTGAGGAAAAAAAGGATGACATTGATAGTTTTCTTTTCCGATTTGAAAGTCACGCAAGTCTTGTGGTTGGCCAAAGGAAAAGTGGACATGTACATTGCGTGTTGTTTAAGGGTAGCGCTTTGACATTGTACCATCACTTGCAGCGAAACAAAATTTAACTTGGGATCAGTTTGAAAGAAGAACTCCTCAAGAAATTTCAATGTTCTGCTGATCGTTTCACGAACGTTTCCGTTCTGTGCGCCTGAAAAAGGAGAATCGTTTCGTCGTTTCTGATCCGCATGAGTCATTGTTTGGATCGATGGATCGATTTATCTAAAAGAACAAGACTTTTCAGTCACTGCGAGATCTCCTTCTTAGGAACAACTTTTCCAGAGCGTGAGCAAAGATCTGGCCACTTTCCTTAAAGAAAGGCAATTTGAAAACGTGGAGGAAATGTGTCAGATGGCTGATCAGTATTGTATCGCTCACCCAGATAAGGGCGTGGCTAGGAAAGGAGAATTTTCCATCTTTGAGTCTCATGCGTCATGTACTATCCCATCGGACGGGAAGTTACAGGAAAGGAAATCGTGGGTCATTTTTGAGTCCTCAAGGATATACTATCCTAGGAACGGACAGGGATCTTTCCGCGGTTCGAGTGACTTTCGTCAATACCAGTACTCACCGCCGGACAGACCGTTACTTCTCAGCAAACGTTCGAGGTCGTGGACAACGACCACCACGTAGACCTTTTGGGCAGTTCGTGGCCAGAACAGAAGTTCACAAAATCAGTCAGCTGCCGATCAGACAATGCGCTGTTTCTTTTGTGATGGCAAGTTCATCTGAAACAGAATTGCCCTTTCAGACCGGGTGATTCAAAACCCGCATTAGTCTCCACTGATTGTGAAGAAGGCCTTGTTTTGACACCAGATCAATCTGTTGATGGATGGTGTTAGAAAACGGAGCCATCAATGGATTGCAGGCTTCGTTTTGCGAGACATGGGTGCACCACTGCTGGTGTACGGAAATCTTTCGTGCTTCAAGACCAGTATCTCAACACTGTCCAAAAGTGTAGGTCGTTTGGAGGCAAGATTGAAACGTTTCGCTGGCGAAAATTTCAGTCGACACACCGTACTACTCCGGATTTCTTACCGCCTGTGTCATTGATAACCCAGTCTGCGACTTGATCTTGGGCAATTTGCCAGGTGTCGCTACAGTACATGGTGGTGCTGGAGGATCGTTTGTTCCTTGTCTTGTGAGTACTAGATCAAATGTCATAGAGCAGGGAAAGGCTACAAAGCCGCTAAAAGTCTCAAAACTGGATGAATCTCAGATTACCCAGATGATTTAAAAAAAATGCAGGGAAAAGACGAGACGCTGACGACAATACTTTCTGCTGCAAAACAGACTGTCACTGACGTACAAACGGACAAACCAACGTACATACTGGACTCTGACATTCTCTACAGGTGTGTACCTGGACAGGACAACAGACAAGTTGTGGTTCCCAAAACCACTTAGAGAAAACAGTACTGCACACGGCTCATGATGCATTGTTCGTGGTCACTGCGGAATCAAAAGAACATTAAAGAGAGTTCTTGATTCTTTTTATTGGCGGGTTGTCACAAAGGAAGTTACGAAATACTGCCGCTCATGTGACATCTGCCAAAAGACATCTCAGAAAGGTCGCGTCCATGTGCACCTTTGCACAAAATGCCTCTCATTTCTGTTCCATTTCGGAAGGTAGCTATTGATCTTGTTGGACCTTTACCACTGTCTTCTTCGGGATATCGCTATATCTTGACTTTGGTGGATCAGCAACAGGTATCCAGAAGCGATTCCACTGAAGAAAATTGATACAGTATCTGTCGCTGAAGCCTTACTTGCAATTTTTTCCAGAGTGGGTCTTCCAGACGAAAATTCTTCGGATTGTGGAACGCAATTCATTTCTGATTCATGAGAGAAATTTACAGACTGTTGTCAATCTCTTCCATTTCAACCACGCCATATCATCCCCAATCGAATGGCATGGTTGAACGTTTCAATGGAACGTTGAAGTCCTGTTGAGAAAGTTGCAAGGCAAGAGCCCAGGAATGGGATCGTTTCATACCGGCTTTGCTTTTTGCATACAGGGAAATGCCGAACGAAACGCTGGGATTCTCGCCATTTGAGCTTCTTTTTGGACACTCACCAAGGGGACCTTTGGATCTATTGATGACACATGGACGGAAAAGACGGACATACTGACAGTTAAAACTGTTTACCAATACGTTATGAACTCCATAATCGTTTGAAGGATGCATGTGAGCTTGCTCAACAGTCAGCTGATAGGAAAACAGATGTGTACAAGGTCTTTGCAGACAGAAAAGCAAGGCACGTTCCTTCAGTGTACGGGGATAAAGTCCTTGTGCTACTAACTGATGAACATAACAAGCTTCGTGTTATGTGGAAGGGTCCTTTTCAGGTGGTCGAAAAAAACTTTTGAAGTAATTATAAGATCAAAATGGCAAACACATGAGAAGGTATTTCATGTGAACATGTTGAAGAAGTATGTTGAACGTACAAATGTTGCCATCAACCAGTCGGTTGAGTGGATATGTCCATATGTCAGAAATGATGTCAACATGACAGACATTATCAGTGATGAATTTGTACCCGATGTAACGTACAGGGACAGATCAAAGGTTATGGAAAACAGCAAATGTAGGAGTGTTACATTACCAGTGCAGTGATGTTGTACCCTTCTATTTGTCTATCAAAGGTGAAACCTATGGGATGTGGTTCTGTCTAATGATTGTCTACAAGTCAAACAGAACAGCTCAAGACATTTTGAAAGACTTTCAGGATGTGTTGACGGATACCCAGGTACAGTAACTGGTATTGAACCCATAGTTTCAGTTAACTTCTGAAATACCAGTGCCGAACCAGACCATACCCCTCCCATTTGCAAAAAAAGAGGAGTTGAGAGAGAAATCAATGTAATGCTGGATTTAAAGGTGATAGAACCTTTACATCTCCGTACAGCTCACCGTGGTTGGTGGTAACCGATGGATCGTGCGTTCTGCATCCCATTACAAAAAGTAAAAAGATCACTGTGTTCGATGCCGGCCTATCCAGAATTGAAGAAATTCTGTGTCAGCTCTCGAGAAATTGTGAAAGTATACTGATTGCAGGAATTCCTGTATGTTGAACAGTGCCTGGAACAAAAAGTCATGGCAGATTTGTTGTCCGTGCGTGAATATTCATGGACAAATGATAACTGTCTTCAAGGGAAAGACTATTCCTGTTTTGTCTTCTTAATGGATTACGGTTGTGATCACATTTGACAGGGATTATGATTGCCGATTTAATCAAGTGGATTTATGCATAATTTGCTTATTGAAGTGACTAATGTTTTACAAGCAACAAACTACTTGATGTTGATGGAATACAATTTATTCTGGTAAACAATGAACAAAATTCAAGTACTATTTATGTCTAATTTGCTTGTGAAGATGAATCTATATGTTTGTGTGTGAGCAAATAACTCTTAGAAATGTTTTACTGTTTGATTGTGCAATGAGACAAACAATTGTTGATATTTGTCATTGTCAACATGGAAGCATGTGATTTTCAATGATTTAACATAATGTGGTGAAAAGCAGAATTTGTTTTTAACATGTTTATTTGTTTCTGTCATTGAAACATTCACACTTGGATGTATTCTCATTTTCATGAGGGTTTTGAAACATATGATGTGAGACAAAGATCGATGGAAAATTGGCTTCATTTAATGTATGAACACAATTTGTACTTTGAATGAATTTATATCTATGTTTTATCATGTAATTTGTGAAACTGTCTTTTTGAGATGGTGATCAATTATGAATGTTTTTTTTTTTAGAAGACTGAAAGTTAAATATGTATTTATGGTGATCATGGTGATGGATTCTATCGTGATTATTTTATGGATGAATCATGTGCGTGGTTAACATTGAGATTATGCTGAAGATTGTTTAAGTGAAGTGTCTATACTTTAAAAATTTTTGGAGAAATTTTTTCTCCCGGATGGGGAGGGTTTGTCGTAGCTCACATCAGGATGTGAGCCATCACATGTCGTTAGTGAAATGAATCATGTTCCCAGTGCCAATTAAGGAATATTCATATGGCTTGACTAGTGTAGCGGCGTCCCCAATAATTGTGAGTTGATCATTCAGAAACGATGTGGTCTTGGGTGAAAGTGACACTGTTGTGAGATTTACAGGGTGGTAAGGTAAGGTGATGTCATGTGTTTTGAACATGATATGCACTATAGGAGAAGGGGAAGAGTCGTTTTAACCAGATGGCTAGAGATCGATGTCGGAGGTGGCTTTTGCTGCCAGTCATTACAGGTGGTGATTAGAATTTGGGGAAAGTCATGGGGAAACTTAAGAAGAGAGAAGATTCATTGTTGAATTAGAAGGTTATCTTACAGAACTTATTCTGTGTTTCAGCCTTCACTTTTACCTTCGCCTTCACCTTCACCTTTCACGTGAGGTGGTTGAGTGGCCATGTGTGAGGAACATACGGTGTTCAGCCCAGCAGTGCACTCAGGGGGAGGAGTTGAAGCTCGTCGTTCTCAAGAGTCAGAAGAATCAGGAAGAGAAGTCGAGTCGTATCTCCAGGCAGAATTAGGGGGCAGTATATTGTCTCGGATGGACAGGAATTGAGATAGCGGGGAGCTTTTCTTGAGGCAGGCAGAGTCCTCGGATTACGGGAGTTATGTATTCTCGGTTCGGATTTTTTGAAAAGGAATGTGAGGGCCTAGTTAAAGCGGAACTAATTATTTTAATCTTCAGTGTGAGTAGAGTACATGTGTGGGAATACATGGTGAAGATGATTTGTCTCTCGGTGTGAGGAGAGATACAGTGTGCAATTTTTGTCTCCAGTGTGGAGAGATACAGTTGTAAACTCTGTTTAAACTGGTTGATGATTTAGTAAATTGTTTCCTGAAGAGTACGGGAGAGAAAACATTCGGTAGTGCGCCTTGGTTGTTTGGAAAGATCGTTAGCGTATGGAGTAAATGCTGTCATGAATGCGGATATATGCAAGAGTGATGTGTGACAGAACGGAAACATTTTCAGTGAAAGAGTCCCCAAAACATGGACCAGTCTCCAGACAAGTGGTCCTAGCCCTTCAGTAGAGGGTTTAAATGTAGGCTGGATGCTGCTGGAGGGAAGAACAGACCGTACAACCGTTCATTGCAATAGCCCGCATGCAAAGTTATTAGTTTTGAGCCGTTCCCCCACCGGTCGATGAAGGACTTCAACGAAGACCCCCAAAATTGTTAGTTCAAGTTCAGTTAAAGTTTAAAAGGGCCCAAAACCTATCGCCTGCTCTGAGGCCTTTCTTTCGAAATTTCGAGTCACCGTGAGAAAAGGCTGATTGTATCGGTGCCCCTTGACATCGAATGGAGAACCATTGAAACCGTTTTCAGGTGTCCCACGGGGAACTGTTCGGGGGCCCTTGTTTTTTTATTTTATAAAAATGCATAAGTAGAAATCTTTTCCCCGGGAACTACTAAAAGGTTTTTTGCAGTGACAGTTAGTATATGAAAAATCAGAACAAAATGTAAGCATTTACAAAAAGATTAAACGTTTTACAAGAGTGGGAAAAAATTGGAAAAGGGAAATTTCATCCCAAAAGTCCCAAGTGTTGGTTTTGCCCCCCCACGTCCCAATTGATCAGTTATTTATCCTTTAAATTTTTCTTAAAAGAAACTAAGCTCCCAAAATATTTAGGCTTTGATTTGTTGTCGTCTAAAAGGGAAAAAACATTAAAATTTGTATGTAAGAAACCCAAATAACATCTTAGCTTTCTTACACAGGATTTTCAAGACTCCCCCCAAAAGGTTAAAGCGACTGCTACAAAAACTGGTTAGATCTTTGGGAATAGGTTGCCATTTTGGGTCTTACCTCTAAAGGTTGTAACTCAAAAAGATTCAGAAGAGAGCAGCACGGTTCGAACAGGGCACATCGGGAAAAAGGGGAATACTAGGAAGAACAGAGGAAATTAGAAGGGAACCTTAGAAGAGAAAAAGAGCTTTTTTAAAAATTAAACATCTTTTAAAAGGGCGAGTAAAGAAATTTGTTTTCCCAATGGAACAACTGTTTTGAATAAATGCACAGGAGTGGCGGTCAATGTTATACCATCCCTGCATAAATATTGACACCCACTTAATTCTTTTTACCAGTTCGTACGGCTGTGGAACTCACTGCGGGGCCTCAAGATCCCACAAAGCAATCTCTTTTAAAAAAAAAAATTGATACAACAGTTTTGGAACTTTTTTTGTTTTTCTATTTTTTTTTTTCCCCAGATATTTTACTGTTACTGGGCCCGAATTTTGGGCCCTTGCTTTTAACTTCTTGAATATCGAGTGCGACCCCCTTTTTGCCAAATTTTCTCCGGGGCCAAAAGTCTGAGTCGCACATTTTTTTGTTATTTTTTTTACTTTTTAAATGCGCGCTGGTGACCCACTCGTTTTTTAGTGAAAAAATTTTAGGAAGAAGAAGAAAAAGTGTACCCCATGTGTATTATGAATATTCTCACCTAGGGCTTCAAAAAACGAATCAATCAGTTCCCAAAAGGGATGAAGGGGTTGAAAAGTGAGTGAGAAGAAGTGGTTAAAGAAAAAAGTGGCTGGAAAAAAAACAAAACAAAACCCTATATCATTATATTGTAATCGATACTAAAAGTAGGGACAAAACTTTGAGCCTGTGTTTTTAGTTTTTTTTTTTTTTTTTTTTCGTTCAAAGAAAAAATATTTATTATTTGTTTCTTTTTTAATTTTATTTCTGATCCGAATTAAGATTTGATGAAAAGGGCCATTTCCCCTCCAAGAAGCTATATATTAAAGAACAAAAGGTGGAAAGGTAAAACCCCCAAAAAATGGACAAGGAAATTTTTTAAGGTGTTCAGTCATCCAACGTATCCCCTTTAAAAATTTTGGGCCCTAGCATGTTTATTTGCACAATGGCAGAATGATCCCTTGCCCCAAACTCCCTTTAAACTTCCCGGTTTTTTTTCCAGCAACGCAAGTGGCGATCGATAAAGGAAATGGAAGGTGACTGTTTTTCACAAGATTACCTTTTTTTAAAAGGGTTTGGTTCAGTGAAAAGAGAAGCATTCCCCTCAAAAACACTTGACTTGTTATTTTCTTCCGGGACGAATTACTTTAGAAAACTCGAAGTGAAAGAGAAGCATGTTTACAAAGTTGTACTGTGTTTTCTGATGAACAGCTTTGTTTATTGCCTGTATAGAAATATAGTGAACTGTTAGGGCATTTTTTGTTGGAACGGATTGGTTATCGGCCTTTCTTTAGCCCATTATTTTTTTATTTTTTTGTGACGAAAAACACAAAGCGGTCCATGATTCGAAGGCGAAGAAAAAACCAACAAGCAAATTCATTAGCAAGGTAAGGAAAAGTAGACACCAGGAAAAAGACCTTGATATTATGGGGGCACAAAGGGAAAGGTCCTTTTTTCACAAAAAATTTTGGGGGTTTTGTTCTTGCACGGATTTGTCATCGATCAAACCATTTTTTGGGGACTGTGGCCGACTTGTCAAGATTTTGTCAGATTCTTTTTTTCCCTGTAAATTTGGCAGTCCATGGGGTGGCACCCCAACATGGTCTTTGAGATCCTTGTTAATGTGGGTGGTCATTGTGATTATGTGATTATATCATTGCGTGTTGTGTAGCATTTTGGGTTTTCTTTCTTTGCTTGGTGTATGCATACACTGAAATTCATGAAGGGTTGGGCTTGGCCAATGATTTTTTCTTTCCCTTTTCTTCCAAAAATCTGGTTCACTCAAAACGAGAGGTCACCAGCGGTTGAATAAATGGGAAGGTATCGGGAAAAAAACTGGTGGCTTCTTCATAAAGAACTAAATTTAGTAGAGGAAAAATTTATTGGATTAAACAGACTGCTGAAACAACCGGGGGCTGTTCAATGGGAATTGAAATGAACTCCAGTTTCAATGGTTAATGTTTTGTAAGGGCCCTTTAGTGTCCCTTGATACTGATTCTTTGTCCCCCCAAATTTCTGTGTTCACTGTTAGTGACCTTCTTACGCATTTGTGTGTTGGGTTGTGTGTGGGTGTGGTGTGTGTGTGGTGTTGGTTTTTGTGTGTTAGAGAGAGTTACGCTATGATGTTATGTTCTTGTCCTCGTACTGTATGTGAATATACTTTCCCTTCATTTATGTGTTTTTCTGTCTTTATGTTCAGAAAACTGTGTGTTAATATCCTTTAATTCCTGTTGTGTGTTTAAATGTCATTGAATTATTTCAGTTATTAATGCCCTTTGTAAGTCCGGGTTATTATGTGTAATGTTTGGTATTTTAAAAGTCAGAGAATGATTTTTTTCCTGGCGGTCCCAGCTATGGCTCCCTGAAATGGGGGGAAGGAGGGATTGCGTTACGCCTCCCCCCTGTGTGGCCCCTTGTACAAGCTGTGCCCCTGCTGGGTTGGCTACGGGGCTGCTTGTCAGTTGACCTCTGCAATTGGTGGTTTGGTTTTTTGGGGAGGAGGGGGGTGGTTTTGGGGGGGTGGAAGAGGGGGGCGTAAAAAGCAAATGTTTTGTGTCAGGATTAAAGGGGGTTTTCTTTGAACGGGGGAAAAAACAGTTTACTTTTTCCCCGGATTTGTTTAAAGGGCAGATAGCATGTGTCACGAGTCTTTTTATGAAATGTGTCACAGTCTGTTAATGTAATGGGGCAGGGAAATAAACTTACCAATATTTCTGGTTGGCGACTGAGTCTGCAGCTTTTCTTTGTTAAACTTTTCTCTGTGTGTGTCAATTTGATTTTGTTAGCTCATTTAGCCCCCGGGGTTGGTCTTTGTATCAATACTATTTTGTTTTTTTTGTTTTTGTTTTTTGTCATTATCGTATTTTTAAATAGTTATGAAAAATTATTAGTGCTATCATTGGTTGAGCCCGCTCTAGCACTTTTCATTCCTGCTCTCTTACACAACGGGCCCGAAAAAGAAGGGTGCCTGCTGGGGTGCATTCATGATTCATTGTTCCCTTGTCTTCGGTCAAATACAGTCACTGGTTTTTTTCTCTTTGGGTAACCAGATCTGGTTTGTGTGTCATTTTGTCTGATTGGTCAGATTCGAGGCCCCCCCCTGCTCAGGGAGGGGTTTGCAGTGTGGGGATATGTTGTACCGGTTTTTTCGGTGACTGGCGGGACGGAGGTGGCCCGGGGGACCTTTTGTTTCCAGTGGTCCTGGTTCACCCCTACTGCTGCACGCCACCTTGGCAATGGGTGGAGGCCCGTGGCATGCCCCCTCTTTATTTCCCCGCCCGGACACAGCCATCATTTCTGATAACCTGACTCTTTCTGTCTTCCTTTTTGTGTCTCTCTCTCAGTCTCTCTCTCTTCTCCTGTCTCTCTTTGGTCTTTCTCGTCTCTCTCTCTCTTCTCTCTCTCTCTCCTCTCTCTCTCTCTCCCTTTTCTCTCTTCTCTCTCTCTCTCTCTCTCTCTCTGTGGCTTATTCTTTCCGTCGCTGTCTGTTTTGTCTGTTTTTTCTCTTTCTCTTCGCTTTTCCTTCTCTCTCTTTTGCTTTTTGCTCTCCTTTTTGGAGGATGGGTAAATGTTCGCTGTGTGTTATTAAAGCTTTTTGGGAAGTAAAAGATTGTTTTATCAAATGATTGAAAGTTTTCCCCGTGTCGGGATGGCAGTGCCCTTTCCCAGCTGGGCTAATCAAAGAACTTTCCCGCGGCCTGACTGTTTGATTATCCCCAAGCGTGCAGTTTTTAACGTTAGTTGGTTTTTTACAGCCATGGGGGACAAATTCTTTGGCCAGTGAGCTATTTTAGGGGCAAAGCAAATGAGAAAAAACATGAAAAAAACCCCTTAAGAAAAACAGTTGAAAGTCATATCCCAGAGGGGAAGCCCGTCAAGATAAATTTGGGGGAAAAAGCACCAAAAAGGGTTTCCAACAACCCGGAAAACTGTGGTTCTCCCCAAACCCTTTCATGTAGTTGTGTTTGCTTCACTCCCGTGTCCATCAGAGTGAATACACATTAGGGTACAAGCGGGTTTTTTAAAAAATGTCAAAAAACATGTCTGTCGAACATTTAAATCTTTATTCAAGGAAAGCATGGGGGAATGGGTGTACACAAGGCCCCTGCTCGTCTGCCCTGCTATCTGTCAGGGATGGCTTTTCTTGTCAGCCAGGGCCTCACCCCTGCAGTGGCCCTTTGAAAAGAGCTGAGATTCAACAAAAGGTGAGGGGTTTTTACAGTTTTCTTGAAGCTTGCTTTTCCAATAGGACGGCACCCAAAGGAATTGGGGTGTGTTGGCAGACAGAAACCAGGGGGCTTATTCTTTTAACCCCCTTCACTCCCAAGAGCAGACATTGCGAATCAGCTTCTTTCCCCTTACGCGATGCATGGTAACTTTGTGCAGTCAACCGCCGCCAGGGTTTTTTGTTTCTTTTTTTTTTT
>CM031606.1:1603447-1610947 GCA_018398815.1 Conus ventricosus
GATCACTTCCGTTGTTTTTCTTTTTTCTAGTAAAGCTCCTGAAGATACAAGAACAGATCCATCAAATCACAGATGAGGCGACCAAAGGTCAAAACAACCTATCCTTGCAAAAATATATCTGTAGACATATGCAAACATAATAGTAAGTTCGGTTTTAGTATGGGGTGAAAATTGGGCTTGCTGTATTTTGTATTTCAATCCACACAACAGTGGAAGATTCTGTATTGTGTGTGTGTGTATATAAATATAAAAATATATATATATATTATATATATATTTATATATATATATATAAAAATATATAAATAGGTAAAAAAGAAACACCCCACGCTAAAATGCACTCTGCCACCCAGCAGCCGAAGAGTCCGGACGATAAAACCATTACTGGATCAATAAAAAACAAAAGTCGTCCACTCAATGTCTTCCCTTCTTTTATTTTTTTCAAATTTCACCCGCCTTTTCAAAGGCTTCATCAGGATCCTATCTCTGCATTAATCAGAAAAAAAACACACAAGAAACCCATCAAATCCCAAAGGGTAAAGATAAAAACACTTTACCCCGTCTTGGTAATCTATGTCTACACAACCACACACACACTAACACACATACACACCACACACACACACGGATACCTATACTAACATATATATAAATATATGCATGACATTACATATACCTACAACACACCCACACACACACACACACACCCACACACACACACACACACACACCCACACACACCACACACATCACAACATAAAACATAAACACACATAGGCCCAAACCACCATACCATCCCTTACACACAATAAGCACACATGTATGCATTTCCAAAAAATTCTAAAACATTGTAGAGGTAGCTGAATCCCCTTCCTATCCCATTACCTAATGTAAAATAAGATAACATAAAACATAATTAAGTACCAACTTAAAATACATGGTAAAGTGAGGGGGCTCAAAAGGAAATGTAATATGGCGGAAAGAAATGTAAAAATGATAGGTTAAGTAAGCTAATAAGTGAGTTAGGAACTAGGCAGAAGAAAAAGAGAACAATGAGAAAGTGATGGGAGAAACAGAGGAAAAAGTGGGGAACAGACAGAGAGTGAGCAAAAAAGAAGGAAAGGGGGGGGGGGGAGAGGGGAGAAAGGGACAGAGAGAGCAAGAAATAGAAAGAGAGAGGTGTGGGAGAAAAAAGAAGCAAAGAGACAGGAAAAGAATAAAAGAGCGAGAGCAACAGAAACAGAAATAAGAAGAGAGAGAAAGAATGAGAGAGAGAGAGAGAAGGATAGGAGAGAGAGAGAGAGAGAGAGAGAGAGAGAGAGAAGAGGACAAGCCCAACTAAGAATGAGGAAAACAAACACTTACCTTATTTACTTTCCTCAACTGCTTACATATGACCACGCAGAAGTGTACACAGGCAAAGCAAATATGACATGAATAATAGTGGTCCTGAACTCAAAATCACTCTATAAAAAAATAAAAAAAAAAAAAAAAAAAAGAGAGAGAGGTGGGGTGGGAGGGGGGTGGGGTGGAAGTAGGAGGTAATGCAATGGTGCTAGCGTGCAGATAGGGGGATGAAGGAAGAGAGAGAGGAGAGAGAGAGAGAGAGAGAGGACAGGAGAGAGAGAGAAAGAAGAGAGAAAGAGAGAGAGGAGAGAGATTGGGAAGGGAGGAAAGACGGAAAGAGATCGAGAGAGAGGAAGAGAAGAAGGAGAGAAGAGGGAGAGAGAACAGGAAACAGACAGACATATTGACGACAAACAGACAGAGAGAGAGAGAGGAGAAAACAGAGACAGAAAGCGAAAGAAGGGAAAAGAAGGGGTAAATGAGAGAGAGAGAGAGTGAAAGTAAGAAAGAGAGAGAAAACGAAAGAGAGAGATAGAAAAACAGAGAGGTGGTTGGGGAGGGAGGACAAATTGACAAAACATAAGCCCAAACAGATGACAGACGATAACAGCGATAGACAAAGACAGAAAAAAAAAGAACCATACGAAAAGAAGGGTGGATGGAGAAAGAGGGTAAGAAAAAAGATAGAGGAAGAGAGAGCGAGAGTGAGATAGAGAGAGAGAGTAGAGAGAGAGCGAAAAAGAAGATAAAGAGAGAAAGAGAGAGAGAGAGAGTGTGTGTGTGTTTGTGAGTGTGTGAGTGTGAGTGTGTGTGTGAGTGTGTGTGTGTTGTGTGTGCGTGTGTGAGTGTGTGTGTGACGGAGAGAGAGAGAGAGAGAGAGAGAGAGAGGGAGCGAGAAGAGAGAGAGAGAAACAGACAGACCGACGAGACAGACAACAGAGAGTGTGGGGGGGGGGTTATGAAAGGGTACCGATAAGAGGGGAGGAGGAGGCATTTCACCCACTGGATAGAAAGAAGGCATTTCACACACAGGTATGTGCCGTAAATGGTAATTCACACAGTGTTGTTGTCTTTCTTTCAGTTCAGCACGAATACTACTCGATCCTTTTTCCTGCTGCAAGAATTCAAGTCTTTTCTGGCGATTTAGTCCTACAAAAATAGTACCAAGATTGGCCTGTCCATTACAATTCCCTTTGTAAAAGTTTTGTTTCTTCTTTCACTGTTTCAATGGGCATATTGATAGGAACGGAATATCAGGGTCCTTGGGTGGCGACATGAGTTTAACATGGTGTGCAAACCATAATTTGCTAGTTTTGGCGTGATTTGTATCACTTTTATGATTACCCATCCTCAATTTCTAAGTTCACCGTTGAATCCCACGTACTAACTGAGATCAGAATGAAGACTACACCTGATGACCTATAATCACGTTAGGTGTTGTACAAGTTAGGTGTTGGTAAATTTTCCAAATCCGCCGGCCATCCAACGGCGATTTCAGTTCATTGAATCAACTGCATTGACTCCAGTGGTCACACTTTTTAACTGCATTTGAAAAAAACCATTACATTGTATGGTGCCATGTTGGACAAACTGTCCCTTGGGAATGTTGGTTTATATATTCAACCTATATTGTCCTAATCTTCTATTGGCACGAATATGGTTTTTAACGGAAAAATCCTTATTGCTGGGTTTGAAATAAGAGATGAGGTTCTTCTTTATAATAATAAACTTGATGGGCTCGAGGTCAAACTAGTGACGCCATGCAATCCTTTATTATTCTCCTTTTTTTCTGGTTGGTGAAGGATCTTATTCCGTTGACTTAGCAAATGTAGGTTGCCCACACATGTAAACTCTTTCCCCCACCCAAAAGGACCCTGATATCCGTTCCTATCATATGCCCCATTGGAAACAGTGAAAGAAAAACAAAACTTTACAAAAGGAATTGTACTGCAGGCCAATCCTTGGGACAATTTTGTTAGGACTAAATCGCAGGAAAATACTTGAATTCTTGCATCAGGAAAAAGGATCGAGTATTCGTGCTGAAAGAAAGACAACAACACTGTGGTATTAACCATTACGTGCACATACCTGTGTGTGAAAAAGCCTTCTTTCCTATACCAGCGGGTGAAATGCCTCCTCCTCCCTCTTATCTTAACCCTTTCATAAACCCCCCCCCCCCCCACTCTCTGTCTGTTCGTCCTGTCTGTCTGGTCTGTCCTGTTTCTCTCTCTCTCTCTCTCTCTCTCTCTCTCTCCTCTCTCCTCTCTCTCTCCGTCACACACACACACACCACCCCACACCCACAACACACGACACACACACACACCACACACACACCCACACACGACACACACACACACTCCTCTCTCTCTCTCTCTCTCTCTCTCTTATCTTCTTATTTCTCTCTCTCTCTCTCCCTCTCTCTTCACTCTCTCTACTCACCTCTCGCTCCTCTATCATTTTTCTTTACCCCTTTCTCCATCAACCCCATTCTTTTCGTGTTCTTTTTCTTCGTCTTTGTCTCTCTCGCTGTTCTGTTCTGTCACTGTTGGCTTCTGTTTGTCAATTTTTTCCTCCACTCCCACCCACCCTCTCTTTTTTCTATGCTCTCTCTTCGTTTTCTCTCTCTTTCTTACTTTCAAACTCTCTCTCTCTCCTCATCTACCCCCTCACTTTTCCCCTCCTTGTCGCTTTCTGTCTCTGTTTCTCTCTCACTCTCTCTCTCTGTCTGTTTGTCCGTCAATATGTCTGACTGTCATCCTTTCTCTCGCCTCACACTCTCCGTCTCTCTCCTCTCCTCTCTCTCTCTCTCTCTCTCTCTCGATCTCTTTCCTCTCTTCCTCCCTCCCCCCACTCTCTCTCTCTCTCTCTCTTCGCTCTCATCTATCTCTCGCTCATCCTTTTCTCTCTCCCTCTCTCTCTACTCCTCACTCTCTCTCGTCTCCTCTCCTCTCTCTCTCTCTCTCTCATTCTCTCTCTCTCTTCATACCCCATCTGCACCGCTATCACCATTGCATTCCCCTACTTCCTTCCACCACCCCACCACCCCTCCCACCACCCACCTCCTCTCTCTTTTTTGTTTTTTTTGTTTTTTTTTCTAGAGTGAATTGGAGTTCAAGGACCACTATAATTATGACCAATTTGCTTTGCCTGTGTACAACATCTGCCTGTGGTCAAGATTGTAACAGCTGATGAAAAGTAAATAAATGTAGAGTGTTGTTTTCCTCATTCTTATTTTGGCTTTTCCTCTCTCTCACTCTCTCCTCCCCTCCTCTCTCTCTCCTCCGATCTCTCTCTCTCTCTTCCTCCTCTCTTCTTCTCTCCTCTCTACTTATTTCTTTTCTGTTTCTCCTCGGCACTTTTTCATTCTGTCTCTTTCTCTTTCTTCTTCTCTCCCACACCCTCGCTCTTTCTATTTCTCAGCTCTCTATGTCCCTTTCTCCCCCTCTCCTGCCCCCCCCCCCCCTTTCTCGTTTGCTCACTCACTGTCCCTGTCCCCCTTTGCCTCTGTCTTACTCCCACTCACTCTCTCATTTTCTCTTCTTCTACTGCCTCGTCCTCACTCTTATTTGCTTAACCTATCCATTATTACATTGCTTACCGCATATTACATTTTCCCTTTTGAGCCCCTCACTTCCCATGTATTTTAAGTTGTAATAATGTTTTAAGATAATCAATTTTAAATAGTTAAAGCGGATAGAATTGGGTTCACTACCTACTACAATGTTTAGCATTTTTGAAATGCATACATTGTGGCAATGTGTGTATGGAGCGTATGTGGCTATGTGTGTGTATGTATACGTGTGTGTGTGGTGTGTGTGGTGTGTGTGTGTGTGTGGTGTGTGTGTGGGTGTGTGTGTGTGTTGTGGTGGGTGTGTATGATTTATGCATATATATATATATATATGTATGGTATATGCTCCTGTGTATGTGTGTGTGTGTGTGTGTGTGGTTGTGGTAGACATAGATACAGGAGTAACTGATTTATCTGTACCATTGTGGATCTGAATGTGGTGTTATCTTGTGTGTTTTTTTTCTGATAATGCTGAGATTCCTGAGAGCCTTGAACAAAGGCGAAAATTTGAAAAATACAAGAAGGAAGACACTTGCAGAGTGACCGCCATTCTTGTTTTATATTGACCCAGTAAAGTTTTAATCGTCCGACCTCCTCGTCTGCTGGTGCAGCTGCCATTTTTAGCGTTGGGTTTTCTTTTTTAACCATATTGTTGTCTACGAAAGTGGATTCAACCCATCCTTGGCCCCCCTCATCTGATGTCAACATGAACCCTTCTTCCAGAAGAACTGCACGCTGAGGAAATCAAACTTAGACACCAGAAGTATATCCCTAAAGGAATGATTTTTTATGCAGATGCTAGAAATGGGTGTTCCTACCCCATGGGACTGAGACTTCATTTTAATCTTGCTCTTAACACAGAGATGTTAACTATGTACGCTCCCTGAAAGATGTATCTCAACAGCGCCAGTTCAGAAATTTTACAGTAGATTCATTCTGGGTGGCATTGTGCATGAATGACTTACGATTTTTTCAAGAAATCCTGAAAAAAATTAAGATACCAAATAGGAGTTACTAGTTGTTACCGATTGTCTAGGAAAAGTGAGGAGGACACCCCGCCTTAGCTGACAAAATTCGGCATTTCACTGGAAAAAACTGCGCACACTTGAGGCAAGAAAAGAATATGTTGTTTACCCACCACCAGTCATATGACCAAAGTGTTCACTAAAACTGACAGCTATGTAATCCCACCAGAGTCAAAGAACACTGAACCAACGTACCAACCTGATATCGCATAATAAAACCATGTAGAAAGAAAACCATAGCACATAGCAAAGAAAGGATAGGACACGGAATCGAAATACCAAAACAAGGGTAAAACTGCGAGCGTCTACCCCCCAACGAAGAAGACCTTCATCTCTTCGATCCAGTTATCCTACACCAAATATAGTCTTGACTGAGGATCAGACAAAAAATGCAGAAATGTCTGATTGTTTTGTCAGCCCACACCAAGACACCCACTAGACATTTCTGACCAACTTCTTGTACCCAAGCCTGGGCGGAAAGGACTCAGGTGGCACCGGGTTTCATCAAAAACAAAATTCAGACATGAGGGGAGGAGGAACAACAAGGCGGGAAATGACAGAGAGATATGGCAGAGGAAGGTTTTATAAAGATGTCCTTGGTGACAATCAACTGGCGCAAGTGCCCCAGAGATGATCTGCACTCGAGTTCTTCATTGAAACTTGCACAAGAAGATTTCCTAGATGTGAATAAACCGGAAAAACGTGGAAAGACAATCTCATCAAAAGGAGAGCGGAATGCTTTGCAGAACTCAGAAACTTGCCCCAGTCACTCACCAAGCGGGCCTGGCGTATTGCAGATAAATCACAGTAACAGTCCTCACCACCCTTGCAGAAGATGATAGAAAAATCCATCATGCTTTAAAAATGAGAAAATTATGACATTCTATAGTAAAAGACCCAACAACAAAAACCTGCAACAAAATTAAACAGTGGGCTGATAAGTTGGCTGAAAAAGGAGAAATTAACAAAGATATCCACTCATCTTGTACCAACAAGCCAAAATCACACCCTGGCCAAATGCAAACCTTTAATTAAAACCCTTAAGTCGCCGTCCGCTCCCTACCCATATAGGTTCATTTTTTATCAGGAGTGGCAACGCCGGTACAACCTTTGTCAAAATACATCCAGGTGTCCATCAGCCACCTAACTATTAAATACATACCAAATTATGGACTCCTAAAGAGTTCCTTCAAAAGGTAGATACCATTCACAGTTGTAAAAGCCCCCCTTCCACCGTCGGCCACCAGTTGCTTGTGAGATGTGGTTGCCCTCTATCCTAGCGTAGACAACTCCATGGGTGTACCTGCATAGCCAAAAAGCTAAGTGATCATCCTTCGTCTTAGATGATTCAACAAAATTGTTTAAGAGGCCTAAATTGGCGCTAGACAACAACACTATGTGGCATATATGGAGTGACAGTGAATGGAAACTTTGATCGGCTGTCCCCAATCAGGCACAGCGATGGGACCCTTTGTCATGCGTGCCATTTTGTGGACATTTTTATGGGGAATTGACCGGAGACTTGGTAAGGTGAGTCTCCGGTTCCTCTCATTA
>CM031606.1:1618447-1628447 GCA_018398815.1 Conus ventricosus
AGGGAGGCCTTCAACACCGCCTACCTCGAGCTAGGGGGGCTGGGAGAACGAGTCTTAGGTACCTGTCTCTCTGTCTGTCTGTCTCTCTGTCTGTCTGTCTCTCTGTCTGTCTGTCTGTCTGTCTGTCTCTGTGTCTGTCTGTCGTTCTACAATACACGGCCAATCTGCCAATCTAGAATATGCTGCCTTCAGAAACGTTGCTCTCTTGCTGTTGGAAAGGACATCTGAAATATGTTTTATCGTTGTTTTGTAGAATCAGTGTTGTCCTTTGGGTTTTTATGCTGGTTTGGAAATCTTAGCGTGAAAAATGAAGACATTTTATATAGAGTGGTGAAGACATGTGGAAATACTATTGGCAAAAAAACAAGAACGGTTAGATAAATTGTATGAATGTCTTGTCATACAAAAAGCTGTGAACATTGCTGTCTACAGTTATGTTCTTTCAAAAAACTACAGTGTTGTGCCATCTGAACGAAGATTCCAAATTGGAAAATTCAAAACAAATAGAACTAAAAACAGTTTTGTTCCCAATTCCATCAAACTCCTGAATCAAAACTGAACTTTCAGTAAGATCCGGTTCAGAAAGCTTGTGTGTGTGTGTGTGTGTGTGTGGTGTGTGTGTGGTGTGTGTGTGTGTGTGTTGTGTGTGTGTGTGTGTGTGTGTGTGTGTGTGTTGTTGTTGTTGTTGTTGTTGTTGTTGTTGTTCTTCAGTTTAACGTCCTTCCACTAGAAGTGATTCAGACAATATTATAGTGTAGAGTGAGCTTGATGTAAAGAATGAAAGAGATGCATTTTTAGGGAGTGTAAGGGAGTGTAAGTTTTAAAGTAGTACGTAAGGAATGTAATCATAACCATCCACCCCACCCTATTCATCAGAACGTTTAACTTAAATTAAAATTGTAACTGTAACAATCACAAATGCTAAAGATAAATATAAGTGAACAGCCTAATAAACATTTAGAAATAGATTCAAGAGTAGCAAAATTGTTTAATATACTAGATAGGGATAAAGGAGTCGATCCATCAACAAAACCCTCAATACTTGATTTATTAAACAGCTCTTTTGTTTTGGGACAATGAATCAGTAAATGATTGACACTTATAGAATCCCCACACATACATTTAATATCTTTGCAATATTTTGTTTTAAACGAATTTAAACGAAGCCTATGGATTAGACTTTCAATCTTCCTGGATGAGAAAATGTATCTTTTGTATGATGTTATCCCATTGTTTTTGTCATTAATTTGATGCAATTGTTATAATGAAAAATGTCCGAGTTCCTCAGTGTTTTGGTTGCATTATCGTGTGTGTGTGTGTGTGTGTGTGTGTGTGTGTGTGTGTGTGTGTGTGTGTGTGTGTGTGTGTGTGTGTGTGTGTGTGTGTGTGTGGGTGGATGGGTTGGGGAGGCGGGTTTCTGTATGGATTGTATCAGGATGACAGAGGGAGGCGGGTTTCTGTATGGATTGTATCAGGATGACTGAGAGAGGCGGGTTTCTATGGATGATATCAGGATGGCTGATGAAAGTGGGTTTCTGTGTGTCTGCAGGTTTCTGTGACTTTTACCTGCCCTCTGAGCAGTTCCCGCCAGGCTTCGCCTTTGATGCGGAGGGTCCCAACTTCCCGCTGTCCGGCCTGAGGTTTGTGGGGCTGATGTCCATGATCGACCCGCCCCGTGCTGCCGTGCCTGACGCCGTGGGCAAGTGCCGCAGTGCTGGCATTAAGGTAAACTTGTTGTTTTTTTTGTGTTTTTGTTTTGTTTTTTTTGCTATCCCATCTTCTGTGCCACCTTAGTGGCAGAGCACCCACGTCGCTCATTCCGCTACTCAAGCCCCGCCCATCCCGCCGCAGCCCGGCACCAGCACAAGGAGCAGTCAATGTCAAGTCGTCAAGAGGCAACCCACCGTAGGAGACACTGCGCTGCTGCCAAGTCACTTCGGTGGTGTTTAGTGGCGCCTGTTCTGATCTAACAAACGCAGGACACCACCTACTACGCCCCCTACTGACGACAATAATTGCTTAGTCGCAGAGCCGGCGTGAGTGAGCTCTCCCTCCGGAGGGCGCCACCAAGTCCGTCCAACGACAACTACCATGGACTCGCCGATACCGGTGACCCCGACGGAACCAAACCAAGACGTGTAGAGGACATCGAAACGGAGGTCACCATGACAGCAGGGCATGAAGGGCCACAGACAGGGCCGGCTGTACTCTACGCTTCTTTTCATAATAATTATATCCCGGCGTCAATCAGACCCCAGAGATACAGACGCCTGCAGTGTTGGTCAGGAAATTTGAGCAACACTCTTTGAGACGCATCCATGAAGTGGATGAAACTCGACTGTGTGGTCCCAGTCTTCCCTACTGAGTTCGCAACAAACTCAACTCTGGGTAGGAGCCGGTCGGTGCAGAAAAATTCCACATGACTCTGATGGGAATCGAACCCACGACCTCCCAGCCGGGAGTCCGCGACACTAACCACTTCGCCACGGCGGCTGGTATCAAGGTAAACTTTATTGGCATCTGGGTTTCTGTCGCAGTGCTAACGTCAAGGTACATTTTATTCACATCTGGTGGCCAGTGCCGCAGTACTCACGTCAAGACACATGTTATTCACATCTGGTGGCCAGTGACGCAGTGCTGACGTCAAGGTACATTTTATTCACATCTGGTGGCCAGTGCCGTAGTGCTGACGTCAAGGTACATTTTATTCACATCTGGTGGCCAGTGACGCAGTGCTGACGTCAAGGTACATTTTATTCACATCTGGTGGCCAGTGACGCAGTGCTGACGTCAAGGTACATTTTATTCAGATCTGGTGGCCAGTGCCGTAGTGCTGACGTCAAGGTACATTTTATTTACATCTGGTGGCCAGTGACGCAGTGCTGACGTCAAGACACATTTTATTCACATCTGATGGCCAGTGACGCAGTTCTGACGTCAAGGTACATCCTATTCACATTGGTGGCCATTGCCACAGTGTTGGTGTCAAGGTAAGTTGTATTCACATTGGTGACCATTGCCACAGTGTTGGTGTCAAGGTAAGTTGTATTCACATTGGTGGCCATTGTCACAGTGTTGGTGTCAAGGTAAGTTGTATTCACATTGGTGGCCATTGCCACAGTGCTGGCATCAAACACATTTGTTTCAACATCTGTGATGACGGAGCAAATGGGTAAATATGTATAGTCACTGGTCACAAAAAAAAAAAAAAAAAAAAAACAACAACAACAAAACGAGAGACACGGAAGTAACGATTTGCTGTCATCAAAGAATCTGTATATTACATCTTAACTTGTTGGTTTATACACAGACGCGGGCGCACACCTGCGGTCGCTCGCACGCGCCTTCACACACACACAACACACACACACACACACACACACACACACACACACACACACACACACACACACACACACACACACACACACACGCACACACGCACACACAAGCGCACACACAAGCGCGCACACACAGATGCACACATGCACGCACACGCACTCCTCATACAAAATACGAATACGTTCAAACTTTTCAAGGAACATGTACATATACATTTCATGTCTCAATAATTTGATTATTCCATTAAAATCAGCGTCCATTCGCAAAGTCTTCTGTAAACCATACGTTGAATACACCATCTAAACATATAACCTACTCCATGTAAACCATACTTTGAATACACCATCTAAACATATAACCTACTCCATGTAAACCATACTTTGAATACACCATCTAAACATATAACCTACTCCATGAAATCGCTCATCCCCACTCTGTCTACCATCCCTCTTCTCCTCCCTCTATCTACCATCCCCCCTCCCCCTCCCATCCTCCAACCTCTCTTTCTGTAGTTTTGTTTGTTTGCTTGTATGTTTGTTTGTTTCCTTCTGTTTGAAAACCCACCATGTCATTATTACTTTTATAAACAGTCTGCTTATCATTGTAGAATTAGATTGCAGTGTTGCTATGTTGTGTTGTCAGGATGAACGATATGTGGTGAAATAATGTATGCATGACAAGGACAGATTGTAAGAAAAGCCTTTGGGTTAAAATCATCATCATCATCCCTGCCTGTTAAAGATCAATCAGGTTGCTGGCGGGTTGCAAGTCATCATGGTGACGGGCTACCCCCCATCATCATCATCATCATTGCCTGTTAAAGATCAATCAGGTTGTTGGCGGGTTGCAAGTCATCATGGTGACGGGCTACCCCCCCCCCCCCCCCCCCCCCCCCCCCCATCATCATCATCATTGCCTGTTAAAGATCAATCAGGTTGTTGGCGGGTTGCAAGTCATCGTGGTGACGGGCTACCCCCCATCATCATCATCATTGCCTGTTAAAGATCAATCAGGTTGTTGGCGGGTTGCAGGTGATCATGGTGAAGACCAATCATGTTGTTGGCGGGTTGCATGTGATCATGGTGAAGATCAATCAGGTTGTTGGTGGGTTGCAGGTGATCGTGGTGAAGATCAATCATGTTGTTGACGGGTTGCAGGTGATCATGGTGAAGATCAATCATGTTGTTGGTGGGTTACAGGTGATCATGGTGAAGATCAATCAGGTTGTTGGTGGTTGCATGTGATCATGGTGAAGACCAATCATGTTGTTGACGGGTTGCAGGTGATCATGGTGAAGATTAATCATGTTGTTGACGGGTTGCCGGTGATCATGGTGAAGACCAATCATGTTGTTGGCGGGTTGCATGTGATCATGGTGAAGATCAATCAGGTTGTTGGTGAGTTGCAGGTGATCATGGTGAAGATCAATCAGATTGTTGACGGGTTGCAGGTGATCATGGTGAAGATCAATCAGGTTGTTGACGGGTTGCAGGTGATCATGGTGAAGATCAATCAGGTTGTTGACGGGTAATTGCAGGTGATCATGGTGAAGATCAATCAGGTTGTTGGTGGGTTGCAGATGATCATGGTGAAGATCAATCATGTTGTTGACGGTTGCAGGTGATCATGGTGAAGATCAATCAGGTTGTTGGTGGGTTGCAGGTGATCATGGTGAAGATCAATCAGGTTGTTGGTGGTTGCAGGTGATCATGGTGAAGATCAATCATGTTGTTGACTGGTTGCAGGTGATCATGGTGAAGTCCAATCAGGTTGTTGGTGGGTTGCAGGTGATCATGGTGAAGATCAATCAGGTTGTTGGTGGGTTGCAGGTGATCATGGTGAAGATCAATCAGGTTGTTGGTGGGTTGCAGGTGATCATGGTGAAGATCAATCAGGTTGTTGGCGGGTTGCAGGTGATCATGGTGACGGGCGACCACCCCATCACAGCCAAGGCCATCGCCAGGGGGGTGGGCATCATATCGGAAGGAAGCCGGACCATTGAGGACGTCGCCAACGACCGTGGAGTGCCGGTGGAGGACGTGGACCCAAAGTCAGTCATTCTGCCCCCGCCCCCCTCCCTCTCCTGCTCACTCTCCTCCCCACCTTCTCTCTCTCTCTCTCTCTCTCTCTCTCTCTCTCTCTCTCTCTCTCTCTCCTCTGTCTTTGTGTCTGTCTCTGTCTCAGCCTCTGTCTCCGCCTCTGTCTGTCTGTCTGTCTGTCTGTCTGTCTGTCTGTCTGTCTCTCTCTGTGTGTGTGTGTGTGTGTTTCTCTCTGTTTCTCTGTCTTTCTCTCTCTGTCTCTCTCTGTCTCTGTCTCTGTCTCCGTCTCCGTCTCGTCTGTCTGTCTGTCTGTCTGTCTGTCTGTCTCTGTCTCTGTCTCTCTCTCTCTCTCTCTCTCTCTCTCTCTCTCTCTCTCTCTCTCTCTCTCTGTGTTCCTGTCTGTCTGTCTGTCTCTCTGATTCCCCTCTCTCTCTCATAAAATGAAATAAAATGAAATAAAGTAATGAATATTTCAGTTAAGCAAGTCAGCCGTATGAATATAAAATCACACACACAGTAAGGTGCCAAGTCACGCTGATTTGTGTTCCGTTTGGTTTTCCGTAATGCTACATACTGGTGTTTGTTGTGTTTGTTTGTTGTTGTTGTTTGTGTGTGCAAACCACTCAATATCCTTTTGGAATTGCGCCGAAATCCGGTCAAGAGAACGAAAATATCGATCTGATAACCTGCATGGAAGGCTGGACGCTGTCATACTGGAAGACGATGGCATTTTCTAGCTGAAGTGACTTCGATCGTTTTTGTTCATCCCAAGGACAGTCTTCTGAGAGGCATATACTGTTGAATTTGCATCCCTTTTTTGACTTAGCAACACGAACGGGAGCTAACTAGAAAAAAGGGCACTTTAATAATGTTTGTGTCACAGCTAAACATAACATTGCGGATATCTCTTTTGCAGTTGCTAGTTGTAACGATAGTTCCTAAAATGTATCACGTGGGCAAAAAAAGTTATTGAAATACCAGTCCACATGAGAGAGAGAGAGAGAGAGAGAGAGAAGAGAGAGAGAGAGAGAGAGAGAGAGAGAGAGGGGAGGGAGGGAGGGAGGGAGGGAGAGAGGCGGAGATTACTTTCAAACGTTAGCTATATTTACTACTTCAGTCTTTGTAAATTTTGTGAAGACTTGATTCTATTGATTAAAGTTTTCTCGCCACAAATTTAGTTGTGTATAGTTTAAACTTAACGCTTTTTGAATGTCATGTCTTTCTTTCTTTTTAATCAAAACAATAGAAGGCAGGTAGGCCTATTTGCTGAGGACTGCTTTATCTTTATTAACGAGTATCAAACGTAGAGTTTTCTCTTGCATTTGCCGTATGTTCACGTTTTTTCAACTTATATATGGCAGCTTTGCTACGGATTGTACCTTTTACAGAAAAGATAACTCTTACGAAAGTTTACCCGTGCAGAATGATATTCATACACTTGTCAGCTATTCGGGTGCATATATGGAATAGTCTGCAAGCAGTGACGCCTCATTGGTGAAACTGAAACTGTTTGTGGTATCACCATGTCACCCATGTCGTGTCTATGATATTACTATGTTGTGTTTGTGTTACTCTGTGTTGAAAGTATTGACGTCATGTATCTATGATATTACCATGTTGTGTTTGTGCAATTCTGTGTTGAAAGTATTGACGTCATGTATGTATGATATTACCATTTTGTGTCAAAGGCATCGCCATGGGGTGTGTGGGCGTGTAATTGTGTTTGTGTGTGTATGTACAGGGGTTTTGCACTTTCCTTCGACATCTCACATGGGGGGTGGGGGGTGGGGTTCTCTCTGACTTTCCCCCCTATTCCCTTAATGTCCGGGACTAGTGCGTCTGACATAGGTTTTTTTTTTCACGGAGAACTTCCGTTTTTCCCCTCACCCCTTGGTGCCATGGTGGGGCAACCCACTCTGGGGTCAGACTTGGGTTTGATGCTATAGGCGGCAAATCCACCCTGACCCTTCCTATATTTTTTCCTCGGATTGCTACGGATTATACCTTTTACAGATTTGCACACACACACACACACACACACACACACACACACACACACACACACACACACACACACCATACACACACACACACACACACACACACACACACACACACACACACACACACACACACACACACACACACACACACACACACACACACACACACAGGGCCATGGGAAACAGCCCCAGGTCTAGCCTGGGGTTACTCTAAGAGATTATTAGGGAACTAAGAGGGGGTGGGATGGTAATGCTGGGTGGCCACAGGGAACGTAAGGTTTGGGGAGTAAAGATCTACGGCTGATGAGGTAGGGTGGACTTATTATAATGGAAAAAAATATATTAGAAAAGAAAGGGGGAAAAGGGGGGGAGGGAAAATTTAGATAAAGGCTGAATGCAGATTATTAAGCTATGAAAATAAGGGGGATAGGGGGGGGGGGGGGTTGGTTGCTAGAAGAAATTTATTGAAGATATCATTAGATTTCAAATGAAGGAGATGGTAAAGTAATATGTAAAATTGTGAAACGGAACTAAAGTTAGTAAAAAGTAGAAATTACACCAATGTCACTCCAAGGAAGGGGGGAGAGCAGAGAGAGGAGCTATCTATGCTTTGCTGTGGCTATTGAACCCCTCACGTTGCCCTGTTTACAAGGATTTGTTCGCTAACCCTTATCCCTGTCCCCCCACCCCCCCCCCCCCCCCCCCCAGCCTGGAATGGGTAAAGAAGTAGCCATCCATCAAACATTGGGGCTGAGGGATTATGGGTTGACACAAGTCTGTACATGTGGCAGCAAAAGTAACGGAAGTTGATCTCTTTTCTCTTGTCCTGTGTTTGTTGAAAAAGGCGCATTCGCCGAAATATCCAAAAGTGTTGTGGTGTCCTTTGTAAATAAAATGACGTCACTTTACACTTGTTGTGCGCTTGTTTGTTTGATGTATGTTCCAGTGACGTTGCAGTCTGTTTCATCTTTCTGACAGTAAATGGTTTCAGCCAGTCAGTGTGTGCGCGCGCGCGCGCGCGCGCGCGCGCGCGGGTGTGTGTGTGTGTGTGTGTGTGTGTGTGTGTGTGTGTGTGTGTGTGTGTGTGTGTGTGTGTGTTTGCGCGTGGTGTGTGTGTGTGTGTGTGTGCTGGTACTTGTTGCAATATTTATCTTCTTATCGGTTTCCCTTAATGTTTTCTTTCATCGTTTCTCTATCTGTAAGGGCTTTGGGCTCTATCTGTAAGGGCTTTGGGCTCTATCTGTAAGGGCTTTGGGCTCTATCTGTAAGGGCTTTGGGCTCTATCTGTAAGGGCTTTGGGCTCTATCTGTAAGGGCTTTGGGCTCTATCTGTAATGGCTTTGGGCTCTATCTGTAAGGGCTTTGGGCTCTATCTGTAAGGGCTTTGGGCTCTATCTGTAAGGGCTTTGGGCTCTATCTGTAAGGGCTTTGGGCTCTATCTGTAAGGGCTTTGGGCTCTATCTGTAAGGGCTTTGGGCTCTATCTGTAAGGGCTTTGGGCTCTATCTGTAAGGGCTTTGGGCTCTATCTGTAAGGGCTTTGGGCTCTATCTGTAAGGGCTTTGGGCTTATCTAAGATTAGGTGCCATAAATGATCATTGTTGTTACTATTGTCAACTTTACAGTTGGTATTAGACAGGAACAACATACAAAGGTCATAAATGATCATTGTTATCATTATTGTCAACTTTACAGTTGGTATTAGACAGGAGCGACATTCAAAGGTCATAATAATAATAATAATAATAAAAATAATAATAAGGAACATTTAGTGCGCTTAATCTTAAACAAAAGCCCTAAGCGCTTACAGCAATAAGCTCTAACACACACACAGACACACACACACACACACAGACACACACAAACACACACACGCACACACACACACACACACACACACACACACACACACACACACACACACACACACACACACACACACACACACACACACACACACACACACACACACACACACACACGCACACACACACACACCAGCGAAGGAGCAGAAAAATTATGTTTTGAAGAGGAGTAGTTTTGAGGGAGGACTTTAAAGAAGAAAGACTGTTTGAGTTTCGGAGTGCATAAGGGAGATTGTTCCAGCAGGAAGGAGCCTGAAAAGAAAAGGAACGTTCACCAAGTGTTCTGGCCCGAAAACGAGGGATTTGCAGAATGCGAGTGTCAGAGGAAGAGCGAAGCTGTCTAGAAGGAGTATAGGTCGACAGAAGTTTAGAGAGGTAAGATGGAGCGAGGCCATCCAATGCCTTGTAACAGAGCAAAGAAAGTTTGTACTTGATGCGTTTTTCAACAGGAAGCCAGTGCAAAGATTTAAGCAAGGGAGAAACATGAGAGGTTTTCGGAGATTTCGAGACAAGGCGAGCAGCATTATTTTGAACTTTCTGCAAAGTATTAGACAGGAGCGACATTCAAAGGCCGAAATGTGGTTGGTGGGACTGAAGGGGGCGAACAGAAGAGAAACACGCGCGCGCCGCGCGCGCGCGCGTGTGTGTGTGTGTGTGTGTGTGTGTGTGTGTGTGTGTGTGTGTGTGTGTGTGTGTGTGTGTGTGTGTGTGTGTGCACGCGTGAGCGTGCGCAAACGCGCGCTTGCACCCGCGT
>CM031606.1:1633447-1638447 GCA_018398815.1 Conus ventricosus
AATTGGTTCTAAAACCTGCTTGTTCCTCCATTATTTTCTCTTCACTTTCAGCCCAGTCTGTCAACCTTTTGTTTACTATATAAGTATAGACTTTACTTAAAACGCTGGTAAGTGCTATTCGACGATAGTTGTCGGGATTGTTCACATCTCCTTTTTTTCAAAAAGTTGTCGAAATAAATGGACAAGGTAAACGATTACAGTTGAATTTGCATGTTTCAACATTTCAGCTACAATTCTGTCAGGTCCTGCGCTCTTTCCTGATTTTAAATGTTTAATACCAGCAACGACCTCTTCCATAGATATAGGCTTATTTAATAATGGCTCATTTTTCAATCTCTTCTTCTACCAAATTGGTCTCTTTCTCTGTAATATTGTTATCAAAATTACGGAAAACATACCGAAAATGATCATACCACTGTTGAACTGAGATTTTGTTATAAACAAAGCTCTTTTTATTTACAGATCTCATCAATGACCAGAACATTTTAGAATCATTAACTGAAGTCTTAAGTTTCTTTAATCTATTTTCTGAAACTTTAGTTCTTTTATTTTCCTCAGCGTGACATACTCTTTTCGCGATGAAGCATATTCATCTCTTTTTTATCCTTATCCTTGACTGTTTTGCATCTCTGGAATCTTTTCAATAATCTTTTTAACTTCCTGTTTATTTTGTTCGCATTCATTATCAAACCAATCATTACATGTTCTAATATTTTTACTAACAACTCGAACCATAGAAGCTGAGAGAGAGAGAGAGAAGAGAGAGAGAGAGAGAGAGAGAGAGAGAGAGAGAGAGAGAGAGAGAGAGAGAGCGAGAGAGAGAGAGAGAGGAGAGAGAGAGAGAGAGAGAGAGAGAGAGAGATGATGGAGGAGGGGTGGGTAGGGTGGACAGAGTCACAACAGGGATGGGACGATACCACAAACTGTTATGTATGGATAAACCAGCAACAGCCTCACCCCAGCAGCAAACCATCGATCTTACCCACCCCCACCCCCACCCCATCCTGCTCCTTCTTCACCACCACGCCCTCGCCCCCATCTCTATCTCTTTCCGTCCTCCTTTCGAAAGCAAGAAGTCAGCAACTTTTTTTTTTTTTTTTTTTTTTTTTTTTGCTGTCCCAGCTTCTGTGCCACCTTAGTGGCAGTGCACCCACGCCGCTCATTCCGACACCCCGTCCACAGCCACAGCCCGGTCAGTCCCGCCGCAAGCCCGGCACCGGCAATCCACAGGGAGCAGTCAATGTCAAGTCGTCAAGACGCAACTTACCGGAGGAGACACTGCACTGCTGCCGAGTCACTTCGGTGGTGTTCAGTGGCGCCTTTTCTGATCCAACATACGCAGGACACCACCTACTAAGCCCCCTACTGACGACAATAATTGCTTAGTCGTGGAGCCGGCGTGAGTGAGCTCTCCCTCCGGGCGTTGGCACCACGTCCGTCCAACGACAGCCCCCATGGGGCCGATACTGCTGACCCCGACGGAATCAAACCAAGGCCACACACGTGGAGAGGACATCGAAACGGGGTCACCATGAGAGCAGGGCATAAAGGGCCACAGAATTTGAGACTTTTTATGCTGAGCAATGAGAATGAGGATGATTAAGATGATGCTACGGATTTCCATTTCGGTCTGAGACTACATGACAGGGCTGTACTCTACGCTTCCTTTCATCATACATCCCGGCGTCAACCAGGCCCGAGAGATGCAGACACCTGCAGTGTTGGTCAGGAAATTTGGGCAACACTCACAGGACGCATCCTTTAAGTCGATGAAACTTGACTGTGTGGTCCCAGTCTTCCCAACTGAGCCCGTAGTAAACTCCACTCTGGTAGTGCTGGTCCGGGCAGAAAATCCCATAGGACTGTGAGAGGAGTCAAACTCCCGACCTCCCAGCCGGGAGTCCACGACGCTAACCACTTTGCCACGGCGGGTGGTAGAAGGTCAACAAGTCTGTGCCTGTCCGCTAAAGATTTGCCGGGCCGTCTTCGGTCTGTTATCCAGTGAACCAACATCGATTTATCGAACGCCTACACCGTTCGCAGCTGGCAGGCGAAGCGCCAGTGGCGGTGTAGAAAGGGAGAACTGGTAAGGAGCATGTCGGAGAGGGTGGAGAGAGAAAAATGTCCCTTTCACCCTGCCCTCAAGGTTGAGCAATGTCGTAACTATAACCCAGAGTGGCATAGCCAACCCAGCGCTACACACACACACACACACACAAAACACACCACACACAAACAAACACACATGCACGCACGCACGCACGCACGAACACACCACACACACACCACACACACCACACAATCAGGGTACATTTAGTGTGACTCGCCTGAAGTTTCTGATCAATGCGAAGCTGGAAACGTTTTATATCGAGTTTTGGAAGAAACAAAAGAATGAAAGCACATCCAAGCTCAAATTTTATGCCACAGTTACTACCAAATACAAACAGGCGGCTTATTTGGAGCAACACATGACCCCAGATTGCAGACGAGCACTAACTAGATTACGAATAAGTGCCCATGACCTCCAAATTGAGAGGGGCCGTTATACCAACACTGACAGAGAAAACAGATTATGCACGACATGCCACGTCGTTGAGGACGAACTACATTTTCTCGATGACTGCAATTATTTGACCAACAACGTTATGACCTGATGATGAGGATAATAAAAAATGATTTTCCACCACAGACTAACATGACAAAACCCCGGAGCTTATGTTATTGGACTGCTTCCAACCTGTACTTGCCCAGTATATCCTGTTGTGTTTTTCTCTTCGGAGACAGAAAATTTAATCAGACTCTGATACACACTGTGCTTTTCTTTCTGCTATTAATGATGTTATGTTGCAAGATGTGGACAACGCTGGGATTTGTTTAGTTTAGTTGAATGTCTGAACTTGATCATCTGTGCCCCACAAAACGTCTGGTTTTCATATGGCAATAAAATATGTTCTGTTCTTGTTCTTGTTTTGTTCTTCACACACACACACATACACACCACACACACACACACACACACCTCTTTCTCTCTCTCTCTCTCTCTCTTCTCTCTCTTCTCTCTCTTCTCTCTGTCTCACACACACACACACACACACACACACACACACACACACACACACACCACACACACACACTCTCTCTCTCTCTCTCTCTTTTTTCTTTCTCTCTCTCTCTCTTTTCTCTCTCTCTCTCACTCACACACCACACACACCACACACACACACACACAGAGAGAGAGAGAGAGAGAGAGAGAGAGAGAGAGAGAGAGGAGAGAGAGAGAGAGAGAGAGAGAGAGAGAGAGAGAGACTGTCCAGACCATTCTACGCCGTTCTAACTAAAGTAGTCTGACGGATCAGGAGACACAATCTTCCATGGTGATGGAACCCAAAGATAGAGCCTACCTACCCATGATGACTGCACTGCCGTTCTCTGTGGTCCTAACAATCTACCATGTTAATGGAACCAAAGATAGAGCCTACCTACCCATGATGACTGCACTGCCGTTCTCTGTGGTCCTAACAATCTACCCATGATGACTGCACTGCTGTTCTTGTGGTCCTAACCAACTTAGACTGACGGAACCAGAAGACGGAATGTTGCCATCGTGACTGCGCTCAAACAGCAGAGAAACTGACAGATGGTTATCAGATCTCCAAGAGCTGATCCATGTGATAATGCCCCCCACCCCCACCCCCCACCCCCTCTCTAGCCCTCAAATCTTTCCTTTTTTTTCTTCTTTTGATTTTTTTCTTTACAGTCGGGCCTCCTCCTCCGTTTTTTTCCCACTATCGTATTTTCTAGATCTGACTCACACTCACCATGCATTGTCTGCGTGTTTTTAACGGATGGACATTCACTTGCTGATCTTAATGTTTTGGCGTTTGGTTACAAAGCGTCTGGCTTTATTTATGTACTAGTGTGTGGTGCACTGACACTTTCGTTCTGCTATGTTTGCTGCATACTATACTTTTAATTGAAATAAATACACACTCGCACCTCCCCTTCCTTCCATCCCTCACCCCAACATCTAAACTGTGTGTGTGTGGTGTGGTGTGTGTGTGTGTGTGTGTGTGGTGTGGTGTGTGTGTGTGTGTGAGTGTGGTGTGGTGTGGTGTGGTGTGGTGTGGTGTGTGTGAGTGTGTGTGGTGGGGGGGGGGTGTGTGGTGATGATGGCTCATTGTGTGGTGATGATGGCCCATTGTGTGGTGATGACTCATTGTGTGGTGATGATGACTCATTGTGTGGTGATGACTCATTGTGTGGTGATGATGACTCATTGTGTGGTGATGATGACTCATTGTGTGGTGATGACTCATTGTGTGGTGATGATGACTCATTGTGTGCTGATGACTCATTGTGTAGTGATGATGACTCATTGTGTGGTGATAATGACTCATTGTGTGGTGATGATGGCTCATTGTGTGGTGATGATGGCTCATTGTGGCGATGATGGCTCATTGTGGTGGTGATGATGGCTCATTGTGGTGATGATGACTCATTGTGTGGCGATAATGGCTCATTGTGTGGTGATGATGGCTCATTGTGTGGTGATGACTCATTGTGTGGTGAGATGGCTCATTGTGTGGTGATGATGGCTCATTGTGGTGATGACGGCTCATTGTGTGGTGATGATGGCTCATTGTGGTGATGACGGCTCATTCTTCAGGGAGGCGGAGGCGGCAGTGGTCCACGGTGGGGACCTAAAGAACATGACTCCAGCCCAGATCGACGAGATCCTCAAGACGCACTCGGAGATTGTGTTCGCGCGCACCTCCCCTCAGCAGAAGCTGATCATCGTGGAGGGGTGCCAGAGACAGGGCAGATTGTGGCCGTCACTGGAGATGGTGTCAACGACTCTCCGGCCCTGAAGAAAGCCGACATAGGTCAGTGTGTGTGAATGACTCTCCGGTCCTGAAGAAAGCCGACATAGGTCAGTGTGTGTGAATGACTCTCCGGTCCTGAAGAAAGCCGACATAGGTCAGTGTGTGTGAATGACTCTC
>CM031606.1:1643447-1653447 GCA_018398815.1 Conus ventricosus
ATTACGGTTTTTTAAAAAAATTTTATGACAATTTCTTGTCTCTCACTGCAGGGGTGGCCATGGGAATTGCCGGAAGTGACGTCAGCAAGCAAGCTGCCGACATGATCCTGCTAGATGACAACTTTGCCTCCATCGTCCACTGGGTGGAGAAGGTAATTATGCATCCACCTCTCCCTCCCCCCCCCTCTCTGTCTCTCTAGCTTGCTGCGCCCCCCCCCCCCCCCCCCACCACACTATCTCCTCCCCTCCCTCCTCTCTCACTCTCTCCTTTCTCTCTCTCTCCTCTCTCTGTGTTTCCCTCTCCTCTCTCATCTCTCCTCCCCCTCTCTCTCTTCCACCCCTCTCCCTCTCCCTCTCTCTCTCTCCCCTTCCCCTCTCTCTCCCCCCCCCCTCCCCTCCCCCCTCTCTCTCTCCGTCTCCCCCCTCTCTCCCTCCACCTCTCTCCCGTTCTCTCTCTCTCTCATCTCTCCTCACTCTCTCTCTCTCCTCTCCTCTCTCTCTCTCTCTCACTCTCTCTCTCTCTCTCTCTCTCTTCCTCCCCCTCTCCCCCCATATCTCTCTCCTTCCTCTCTCTCTCCCTCTCCAGGCGAGGACTTAATGTAAAAAAGCACATCAGTGCCTATCTATTATCCTCGTAAATAAAGAATTTTGTCTTGTCTTGTCTTGTCTTGTCTCCCTCTCTCTCCCTCTCTCCTATGTCCCTCCCTTCCTCTCCCTCTATGTCCCTCCCTCCTCTCCCTCTATGTCCCTCCCTTCCTCTCCCTCTCTGTCCCTCCCTTCCTCTCCCTCTCTGTCCCTCCCTTCCTCTCCCTCTATGTCCCTCCCTTCCTCTCCCTCTATGTCCCTCCCTTCCTCTCCCTCTATGTCCCTCCTTCCTCTCCCTCTCTGTCCCTCCCTTCCTCTCCCTCTCTGTCCCTCCCTTCCTCTCCTCTCTGTCCCTCCCTTCCTCTCCCTCTCTGTCCCTCCCTTCCTCTCCCTCTATGTCCCTCCCTTCCTCTCCCTCTATGTCCCTCCCTTCCTCCCTCTATGTCCCTCCCTTCCTCTCCCTCTATGTCCCTCCCTTCCCCTCCCTCTCTGTCCCTCCCTTCCTCTCCCTCTCTGTCTCTCTCTCCCTCTCCCTCTCTGTCCCCTCCCTTCCTCTCCCCTCTGTCCCTCCCTTCCTCTCCCTCTATGTCCCTCCCTTCCTCTCCCTCCCCTGTCTCTCTCTCCCTCTCCCTCTATGTCCCCCCCTTCCTCTCCCTCTCTGTCCCTCCCCTTCCTCTCCCTCTCTGTCTCTCTCTCCCTCTCCCTCTCTGTCCCTCCTTCCTCTCCCTCTCTGTCTCTCTCTTCCTCTCCCTCTATGTCCCTCCCTTCCTCTCCCTCTATGTCCCTCCCTTCCTCTCCCTCTCTGTCCCTCCCCCTTTCCCCTCCCTCCTGTCCCTCCCTTCCTCTCCCTCTATGTCCCTCCCTTCCTCTCCCTCTATGTCCCTCCCTTCCTCTCCCTCTTGTCCCCCCTTCCTCTCCCCCCTGTCCCTCCCTTCCTCTCCCTCTCTGTCCCTCCTTTCCTCTCCCTCTCTGTCTCTCTCTCCCTCCCTCTTTTGTCCCTCCCTTCCTCTCCCTCTATGTCCCCCCCTTCCTCTCCCTCTCTGTCCCTCCCTTCCTCTCCCTCTCTGTCTCTCTCTCCCTTTTCCCTCTCTGTCCCTCCCTTCCTCTCCCTCTCTGTCTCTCTCTCCCCTCCCTCTCTGTCCCTCCCTTCCTCTCCCTCTATGTCCCTCCCTTCCTCTCCCTCTCTGTCCCTCCCTTCCCCTCCCTCTCTGTCCCTCCCTTCCTCTCCCTCTCTGTCCCCCCTTCCTCTCCCTCTAGTCCCTCCCTTTCCCCTCCCTCTATGTCCCTCCCTTCCTCTCCCTCTCTGTCCCTCCCTTTCCCCTCCCTCTATGTCCCTCCCTTCCTCTCCCTCTCTGTCCCTCCCTTCCTCTCCCTCTCTGTCTCTCTCTCCCTCTCCTTCTCTGTCCCCCTTTCCCCTCCCTCTCTGTCTCTCTCCTCCCCTCCCCATGTCCCTCCCTTCCTCTCCCTCTATGTCCCTTTCCCTCTCCCCTCTCTGTCTCTCTCTCCCTCCCCTCTCTATGTCTCCCTCTCGCCCTCTCCTTCTCTCCATCTTCCTCTCCTCTCTGTCTCCCTCTCCCCCTCCATCTCTCCGTCTCCATCTCTCCCTTCTGTCTCCCTCTCCCCCTCCATCTCTCAGTCTCTCTCTCTCTTCCCAACTCTCCCTCTCCTCTCTTTCCCCCTCCCTCTCTGTCTCCCCTCTCCCTCTCTGTCTCTCTCTCTCTCGCTCTCCCTCTCCTTCTCTCCCTCTCTGTTTCTCTCCTCTCCCACCTTCTCCCTCTCCCTCTCTCCTCTCTGTCTATCTCTCCTCTCCCTCTCTCTCACTCCCTCTCTCCCTCTCCCTCTCCATCTCTCCCATCTTTCTCTCCCCTATGCCTCTACTCTCCCTCTCCATCTCCTCTGTCTCTTCTCTCCATCTCCCTCTCTCACTCTCCCTTTTTGTCTCCCTCTCCATCTCTCCCTCTCCCTCTCCCCCCTGTCCTCTCTCCCTCTCTGTCTCTCGCCCTCTCCCTCTCCGTCTCCCTCTCCTCTCCCCCTCTCCCTCTCTGTCTCTCTCTCTCCCTCTCTATCCTACTCCCCTCTCCCTCTCCATCTCTCCTTCTCCCTCTCCCTCTCTCCCTCTCGTCTCTCTCTCTCTCCCTCTCTATCTCTCCCTCTCCCTCTCCATCTCTCCTTCTCCCTCTCTGTCTCTCTCTCTCTCCCTCTCTATCTCTCCCTCTCCCTCTCCATCTCTCCTTCTCCCTCTCCCTCTCTCCCTCTCTGTCTCTCTCTCTCCCTCTCTATCTCTCCCTCTCCATCTCTCCTTCTCCCTCTCCCTCTCTCGCTTTCTCTGTCCCTGTCTCTCCCTCTCCCACTCTTTCTCCCTCCCTTTCTTTCCCTCTCTCCTTCTCTCCGCCTCTCTCTCCCTCTTCCACTCACTCTCCCCCCCCCTCTCTCTCTGTCTGTCTCTCTCAAACTCTCATTTCTTCTCACTCTCCCCCCTCTCTCTCCCTCTCTTTCTCTCCCCTTCTTCCTTGCTCTCTCCCTTTCTCTGTCTCCCTCTCCCCCTCTCTCTTTCCGTCTATCTCCCCCCTCTCTCTCCCCCTCTCCCTCTCCCCCTCTCTCTCTCTCTCCCTCTCCCTCTTTGGGGGACTGTACAGATCACAATGTCTTTGGGGGACTGTACAGATCACAATGTCTTTAAGGGACTGTACAGATCACAATGTCTTTGGGGACTGTACAGATCACAATGTCTTTGGAGGGCTGTACAGATCACAATGTCTTTAAGGGACTGTACAGATCACAATGTCTTTGGGGATTGTACAGATCACAGTGTCTTTAAGGACTGTACAGATCACAATGTCTTTGGGGACTGTACAGATCACAATGTGTTTGGGGATTGTACAGATCACAGTGTCTTTGGGGACTGTACAGATCACAATGTCTTTGGAGGACTGTACAGATCACAATGTCTTTAAGGGACTGTACAGATCACAATGTCTTTGGGGACTGTACAGATCACAATGTGTTTGGGATTGTACAGATCACAATGTGGTTGGGGACTGTACAGATCACAATGTGTTTGGGGACTGTACAGATCACAATGTGTTTGGGGATTGTACAGATCACAATGTCTTTAAACACTTTACAGATCACAATGTCTTTGGGGGACTGTTCAGATCACAATGTGTTTGGGGACTGTACAGATCACAATGTGGTTGGGGATTGTACAGATCACAATGTGGTTGGGGATTGTACAGATCACAATGTGGTTGGGGATTGTACAGATCACAATGTCTTTGGGGAAGGTACAGATAACAGTGTCTTGCTGTGACTGTTTATTTCCCAGTATGTTCAATTGACTGTTAAAATAATGTGTCTTGGTGAGGCTTGGGTTGAAGGAGGGGGGTGAAGGGGGGGGGGGGATTGTGAAAGTTATAACGACGACGATGACGACAACGACGACGACGACGATGATGATGACGATGATGATGATGATGATGATGATGATGATGATGATGATGATGATGATTATGACGACGACGATAACGACAACGACGACGACGATATGATATACACCAACGGTCAATGCCACAATAGTGTTGACAATGATGATGACGACGATTGTTGCCCCCAGGCCGACTGATCTTTGATAACCTGAAAAAGTCCATCGCCTACACGCTGACCTCGAACATCCCGGAGATCTCGCCCTTCCTGATGTTCATCCTTGCTGACATCCCGCTGCCCCTGGGCGTCATCACCATCCTGTGCATCGACCTGGGCACCGACATGGTGCCCGCCATCTCCCTGGCCTACGAGCAGGCGGAGAACGATATCATGAAGAGGCAGCCCAGGAACCCCTTCAAGGACAAGCTGGTCAATGAGAGGTTAGGGACTGGCCCGCCCTCTTCCCACTGCTTTCCCAACCTATCCACCACCACCTCTCTCTCTCTCTCTCTCTCTCTCTCTCTCTCTCTCCTCTCTCTCTCTCTCTCTCTCTCTTTCCTCTCTCTCTCTCTCTCTCTGTCTCTGTCTCTCTCTCTCTCTCTCTCTGTCTTTCTCTGTCTCTCTCTGTCTCTCTCTCGCTCTCTCTCTCTCTCTCTCTCTCTCTCTCTCTCTCTCTCTCTCTCTCTCTGGTGGGAGGGACGAGGAGACGGACAGGAAGGGAAGGGCGGGGTTATGAGCAATACGTGAGGGTCTGGTGTGTGTCCCTAGCAATAAGCGAGGGTCTGGTGTGTGTCCCTAGCAATACGCGAGGGTCTGGTGTGTGTCCCTAGCAATAAGCGAGGGTCTGGTGTGTGTCCCTAGCAATAAGCGAGGGTCTGGTGTGTGTGTCCCTAGCAATAAGCGAGGGTCTGGTGTGTGTCCCTAGCAATAAGCGAGGGTCTGGTGTGTGTTCCTAGCAATAAGCGAGGGTCTGGTGTGTGTGTCCCTAGCAATAAGCGAGGGTCTGGTGTGTGTGTTCCTAGCAATAAGCGAGGGTCTGGTATGCGTGTTCCTAGCAATAAGCGAATGGTCTGGTGTGTGTGTTCCTAGCAATAAGCGGGGGTCTGGTGTGTGTGTTCCTAGCAATAAGCGAATGGTCTGGTGTGTGTGTTCCTAGCAATAAGCGGGGGTCTGGTGTGTGTGTTCCTAGCAATAAGCGGGGGTCTGGTGTGTGTGTTCCTAGCAATAAGCGAATGGTCTGGTGTGTGTGTTCCTAGCAATAAGCGGGGGTCTGGTATGTGTGTTCCTAGCAATAAGCGGGGGTCTGGTGTGTGTGTTCCTAGCAATAAGCGGGGGTCTGGTGTGTGTGTTCCTAGCAATAAGCGGGGGTCTGGTGTGTGTGTTCCTAGCAATAAGCGGGGGTCTGGTGTGTGTGTTCCTAGCAATAAGCGGGGGTCTGGTGTGTGTTCCTAGCAAATGTGTGTACTATTCTTTTCCATCTTTCTGCTGTTCGTGCTTCCCTCCTTTTCGTATTCTTTTTCTCCTTCGGCTGATGCTTCAATTCAATCAACTCCCATCCTCGCCCCGTTCCTATTCATCCCCTCATCTTTCTTCCTGTTCTCTCTTTCCGCTTCCTCTTCTTTTCTTTTTCCATCTTCCTTCTTCGACTTTTTTTCTATTCATCCACACCTTTTTTGTCTATATCTCCTCTTTTCAGTTCTCGTTGTCGCACACAGCAGTTGTTTTTCAGTCTACGTGTGATGAAAGTGTGTATGCCTGTTCAAAAGTCTTCGTCTGTTCACAGTCTTTGTAGAAATGTTCGTAATTCATTAGAAGATATTTGCATACCTTCATGGAATGATGCTTTAGAATCTAGTCATAAATGTTTATTTTGTTGAAATGTTCGTAATTCATTAGAAGATATTTGCATACCTTCATGGAATGATGCTTTAGAATCTAGTCATAAATGTTTATTTTGTAGAAATTTTAATAGAGTTTTGCCGTGAAAAATATACTGAAATGTTGCCTGATATTTGTATGTACCCACTAATTCGGTTTTGTTGTGGTAATCATAAACTCATGATAAAAATTGGCAGACTATTTGGAATACCTCACGATGAACGATTCTGTCTAGACTGCGACCAGAATGACCTTGGTGATCAATTTCATCTTGTAATGAAATGCACCAGATATTATGACATTAATAATCAGTTTATATCAAGAAATTATACATCTATAAAGTTCCGTATGTAACTATTGTCGTTTGCACTGTGTTGGTGAGAAAGTGTTGCTAAACTTAGCGAAATTTCTTAAACTTAGTAAAGTTGTGTAACATTATGTTCAGTGCGTTAATTATAGGGAAAATTTTAGGATGTTTGATTTGTTTCATTTACGTTTTTTAAAAAATTGTTTCAAGTCCTCCATGCCCCATGTCACAGGATTATAATCTTTGAATTTTTGGATCTTTGAATCTTTGTTGTTTAATATTATTCTTGATTCCTTCTCAAGTATACTACAGAGTTACACAGAGGTACTTGGGTTTTATCCAATAGTCCGTTTATGTATATATCCATATGGAAAACGTCCCACGTTCCATTAATTCTTTATGGTACTATTTCAATTGACACAATTAACCGGTTCCCATGTTTGGCCACGGAAATGATATGGTTAAAAAATATAACGAGTCGGTTGGAAAGTTTCCATCTAAGCAGAACACAAAATATTACTGTATGTTTTACGAGTTCTGCGTAATGCAGAAAGTTGTATGGTGCCACTCCGTATGTAGCGCGACCATGCACGTTAAATGCACACACACAAACACACACACACACACACACACACACACACACACACACACACACACACACACACACACGCGCGCGCGCGCGCGCGCGCAGAGAGAGAGAGAGAGAGAGAGAGAGGAGAGAGAGGAGAGAGAGAGAGAGAGAGGAATGTTGGAGGAGGAATATTGATTACACTCCTTCTTGTTGCTCTCTTCCTCCTCAGCCTTTTTCTTCTCTAGCTCTTCCTCCTTTTCGACTTTCTCTCTCCTCCTGCTGCTGCTATCGCTATTTCCGTTTAACCCATTTCTTATGCCCCTCACCCTCCTCATTCTCCTCCTAAACGGCCCGGCGGAGATTCGAACCCGCAACCCAAGGATCACCAAAATTACCAGTCCGGCGCTCTACCACTGAGCTATTCCGGCCCCCATCCGTTTTCTATGACTGTATCCCTGTTGACATTGTGTGTGTGTGTGTGTGTGTGTGTGTGTGTGTGTGTGTGTGTGTGTGTGTGTGTGTGTGTGTGTGTGTGTGTGGCAGGCTGATCTCTATGGCCTACGGTCAGATCGGCATGATCCAGGCCTTGGCCGGCTTCTTCACCTACCTGGTCATCATGGGAGAGAGCGGCTTCTTCACCGACCGCCTGCTGGGACTGCGCAAAGCCTGGGATTCCAGAGGTATCAACGACCTGGCTGACAGCTATGGACAGGAGTGGGTAGGTCATGCAGACGTCGAGCTGCTTCTTGCTGTTCGTTCCTTCAGACAGGACTACTGACGAAGGCTGCTGTACGGCGGAGGCCCTCCAGCGATCCATAAAGCTTTTCCCTCATCGGTGTGTTGGCAGGCCAGGTCTCTGCCCTCAGTTTCTCATGTGTCCTGCAGGAAGTGTTCCACTGTCATTAGGGCTGTACCGCATGGGCCACCTGAGGACTCGCCAATGTGGAATTTTGTGGACATGTGATGTCTCTGTCTGGAGTGCCCTGTCCTCAGTCTCACAATGCTCACTTGGTCTGTCCTCAGTCTCACAATGCTCACTTGGTCTGTCCTCAGTCTCACAATGCTCACTTGGTCTGTCCTCAGTCTCACAATGCTCACTTGGTCTGTCCTCAGTCTCACAATGCTCACTTGGTCTGTCCTCAGTCTCACAATGCTCACTTGGTCTGTCCTCAGTCTCACAATGCTCTCATAGTCTGATCTGGGCAGCAGGTAGTATGCATCCCTCTTGTTGAAGTCTGGGTGCTGCCCAAGCCATCTTCGTTTTTGCTTCTCCTTGATGATGCTTTGATTTCTTCAAAGCGGACTTCCTGCTCCATTTGAGGCTGCTGTCCTTCCTTTGCCAGCTGGTTAGCTGACCCCGTCAATAATTCACAAATGTCATTGAGTACTACTTAGTGTGTGTACAAATGGACAAATGACTGCAGGAAAACAGGCATGTATACCTCGAATGTTATTTGCAAAATACGATACAAACGTTAAACATGGCTCCTCGCCCCCCTTCCCCCACCCTACACCGAACCTAATCACTCTCTCACACACAAAGGGATGTGTAACTGCTGAAAAAGACACATTGACATGGGATGTTAGTTGTAAAGTTTAGTACAGATACTAAAGATGGCACATCCCCTCCTTCCCTTCCCCACCCACCGACACCCAGCCACTCACACACAGGGACCAGTGACTTCTGAACAGAAAAGAAAAAGGCACCGACACCCAGCCACTCACACACAGGGACCAGTGACTTCTGAAAAGAAAAGAAAAAGGCACCGACACCCAACCACTCACTCACAGCGACCAGTGACTTCTGAACAGAAAAGAAAAAGGCACCGACACCCAGCCACTCACACTAAGCGACCAGTGACTTCTGAAAAGAAAAGAAAAAGGCACCGACACCCAGCCACTCACACTGAGCGACCAGTGACTTCTGAAAAGAAAAGAAAAAGGCACCGACACCCAACCACTCACACACAGGGACCAGTGACTTCTGAACAGAAAAGAAAAAGGCACCGACACCCAACCACTCACACAGAGGGACCAGTGACTTCTGAAAAGAAAAGAAAAAGGCACCGACACCAAACCACTCACACCCAGGGACCAGTGACTTCTGAACAGAAAAGAAAACGGCACCGACACCCAACCACTCACACAGAGGGACCAGTGACTTCTGAAAAGAAAAGAAAAAGGCACCGACACCCAGCCACTCACACAGAGGGACCAGTGACTTCTGAAAAGAACAGAAAAAGACAAGTTTGCATCGTATGTCATTAGGTGTAAAACACTGAAGATGGCTGACTACCAGTGAGATAGGCTGAAAATGAATGATTGTAAGGCTGAAGATGGCTGACTACCAGTGTGATAGGCTGAAAATGAATGATTGTAAGGCTGGAAAGGAATGATTCGGACAATCTTTGAGTTGCAACAATAATGACCATAAACGAAGAGGAGAGGGAGGGGGAGAAAGAAATATTCCATTGAAATCATACAGATTGATTCAAAACGAATTTGTTATGTAGGTGACCAATGTGATAATGAACATGATTTTGAGATGCCACACCATGTTTATGTTGCAAAGATGATGACGATGATTTTGAGACAGCCCCTCTTTGTGGTGTCTGAAGAACCAGAGTAGTTTTGAGATGCCCCCTCATCCTCCCTGTTCCAGACCTACTCCCAGAGGAAGAAGCTGGAGTACACGTGCCACACGGCGTTCTTCGTGTCCATCGTCATTGTGCAGTGGGCAGATCTCATCATCTGTAAAACTCGCCGCCTCTCTCTCTTCCAGCAGGGCATGAAGTGAGTGCAAGATCTCTCTTGCTCTCTCTCTCTCTCTCTCTCTCTCTCTCTCTCTCTCTCTCTCTCTCTCTCTCTCTCTCTCTCTCTCTCTCTCTCTCTCTCTCTCTCTCTTAAAACTTGAATTCAACAAGCCATCATTTATGTTTACAATGTGGACATATATTTGCCAGGTTACATGACCGCTCTTTTTACAAGAATGAACTGGTTCATTTTCAGTGTCAGTTCCCTCAAGGAGGTGTCACTGTGCGTGGACTAGTCCATATACGCTACTTCACCACATTCGCTATGTTTGGAGACCACATTGCTCATGATTTGAAGCTGATGGATAAATGAATTAATCACTAGGATGAAAGAATTTAACAAGAGAGTCTCGTGACTACGACTAAGCAGATGTCTGACCTACGCGTTAGCCCAACGCGCTGGTCAGACCTTGAGTGCTTGTC
>CM031606.1:1660947-1663551 GCA_018398815.1 Conus ventricosus
CTGTACAAGATAAGAGGTCAACTGTACAAGATAAGAGGTCAACTGTACAGCATAACAGGTCAACTGTGCAAGATAAGAGGTCACCTGTACAAGATAAGAGGTAAAACTGTACAGCATACAGGTCAACTGTACAGCATAACAGGTCAACTGTACAACATAACCGGTCAACTATACTAAATAAAAAAAACACACTTTGTCACAGCCTTCCAATATATGTTACGGGCGTCCATAACAGGTCAACTGTGCAACATAAGAAGCAAACATGGTCACAGCCTTCCAATACGTATTATAGTTTTCTGTAACAGGACAATTGTACACTATAAAGAACAAAACTGTAACAGGACAATTGTACACTATAAGAACAAAACTGTAACAGGTCAATAGTACACTATAAAGAACAAAACTGTAACAGGACAATTGTTTACTATAAAGAACAAAACTGTAACAGGACAATTGTACACTATAAAGAACAAAACTGTAACAGGACAATTGTTTACTATAAAAGAACAAAACTGTAACAGGACAGTTGTACACTATAAAGAACAAAACTGTAACAGGACAATTGTTTTACTATAAAGAACAAAACTGTAACAGGTCAATAGTACACTATAATGAACAAAACTGTAACAGGACAATTGTTTACTATAAAGAACAAAACTGTAACAGGTCAATAGTACACTATAAACAACAAAACTGTAACAGGACAATTGTTTACTATAAAGAACAAAACTGTAACAGGACAGTTGTACACTATAAAGAACAAAGCTGTAACAGGACAATTGTTTACTATAAAGAACAAAACTGTAACAGGACAATTGTACACTATAAAGAACAAAACTGTAACAGCCTTCCAATCTACACTATGGTGTCTGTAGTCGCAGGTCAACAATAAAACGCCATAAGATACAACCACTGTCACAGCCTACCAATCTATGATACAATGTCTATAGCACGACAACTGTCCCCCAAGAATTAACAAGGTCAGAGCTTGGGCCGTATTTTACTGTGGTGCCTATCAGGACCACTGTACAGCCGTATATACTGTGGTGCCTATCAGGACCACTGTACAGCCGTATATACTGTGGTGCCTATCAGGACCACTGTACAGCCGTATATACTATGGTGCCTATCAGGACCACTGTACAGCCGTATATACTATGGTGCCTATCAGGACCACTGTGCGGCACAAGAATCAAAACATCTTCCTATGATCGTTCAACATGTTCTGGAAAACAGTTACATTCGCACGAAAGCTCTCCTGTCGAGACTGTTTAGTAGTTCACTGCATTTGAGCTAAGGTTGTACTTTCGTAAGTAAACGTATCATCTGTTAGAACCATTGTATTGACATTTCAAAATGACTTGGAAATAGATTCGTGTCATTTAGAAGAAAAAAAAACCCTGAAAATATTGTTAACATTGATCCTAGAGCTGAATCCAAACAGCTTTCATACTTGTAAACCTAATGATCTACCCTTGCCCAGTGCCATCATGCATGATGAAGAAGAGTATGGGGGATGTGTTTTATCCTTGAGAACAAAGGCCGTCCAGAGGAACCCAACTATCTGCAGGTCGTCTCATGACAAGATTATGTGTGGTACAGTTCCCACAGAGAAAAAATTTTGGGGCTCGGGACCCGCCTTTGGTTTGGTCAAACAATTGTGGCTTAATTAAAAATGTAGGTTTCTGGTTCTGGGTTCAACATTAGAAAATGGTTATGAGCAAAAACAAAAATTTTCTTGGAGAAAAATTTTTGGCAGGTCGTCCTGCCTTTATCAGCCCCCGTTTCTGTTGTGAAGCGAGGCCTGGTGGGGGACGGTTGTTGGATGGCGGTTGTCAGGAAACTGATTGTAGAGGGGGGGAAATTCAAAAACCTTGATCTTGTTAGGCTGGGGCTCTATATTTCCCAAGAGAAGTTAAACACCGATTCGACTCACTTGCTCTCCCCACGTTTTTGGGGGTATACAGCGCGCGCACAGAGAGAGACAGAAGACAGACAGACAGGAAGGGAAAAAGGGCAGAGGGGACAGAGGGCAGAGAGGCGGGCAGACACACACACAAACCCCGAGGAGAGAGGGAAACCGACTTGTTGGCACTGACGCACAGAATGAGCGGGAGGGCCAAGGGTTTTTTGGGACACACAGACTGACCCAGGGACTAAAACAGTATCTCTTCAACCGGGGCAGACTCAGGAGAAGCATATTAACACTGGGGAACCCGGGGGCGAAAAAGGGGTCAACAGGGCCGGGAAAATGATCTAAAACAACAAAAACAACAACAAAACAAAACCTGATCTGGGAGCTTTCACAGTTTCGGGTTGACACCACACACCACACACAACACCACACTGGGCACAGACAGACACTAACACGGCGCGCGCGCGCCCACACCGCCACAAACTGAGAGGCAAAAAACAAAAACTGCGCCCCGCTCCCCCCAAAAACCCCCATATTTCATAGCCCGCGCTGCCCTGGGGCAGTGTTTGGCAGGGGCTCTGGAGGGCTTTTCCCCTTACAATCAAGTGCCACTTAAATCACGTGACATTTTTGTTGTGCTCACCAACACAGCCCCCGCCCTTTTAAATTTGTCCGGCGGGCTGAAAGAC
>CM031606.1:1670538-1730538 GCA_018398815.1 Conus ventricosus
CTGTTCATGAATGCGGTATGCAAGAGTGACAGTGTGACAGATACCAGAAACATTTCTTCAGTGAAAGAGTCGCCAAAACATGGAACAGTCTCCCAGACGAAGTGGTCCTAGCACCTTCAGTAGAAGCGTTTAAATGTAGGCTGGATGCTTGCTGGAGGAAGAAACCAGACCAGTACAACCCGTCTTGCCAATAAGCCACGCATGCAAAGTTATTAGTATATGAGCCGTATAACCCACACGGATCGATGAACAGGACTTCAACGAAGACCTCACACATCGTATAGTTCAAGTTCAAGTTCAAGTTTAAATCAGAGCCAATCCTATCGCCTGCTCTGAGGCCTTTCGTTCGCAATTCGGAGTCACCAGTGAGACAAGGCTGATTGTATCGGTGCTCCCTTGACATCGAATGGAGAACCATTGTAAACCAGTCTTGTCAGGTGTACCACAGGGAACTGTTCTGGGGCCCTTGTTTTTCTTAATTTATATAAATGACATAAGTAGAAATCTCTCTCCTGGAACTACTATAAGGCTTTTTGCAGATGACAGCTTAGTATATAGAACAATCAGAAGCAAGAATGATACACGCATTCTACAAGAAGATCTAAACGCTTTACAAGAGTGGGAAAGAACTTGGAAAATGGAATTTCATCCCCAAAAGTGCCAAGTGTTGCGTATATGTAACAAACGCTCACCAATTAGATCAGATTATTCTATCCATAATACTATTCTTAAAGAAACTAATGCTGCAAAATATTTAGGCGTGATTATAGATAGTCGTCTCAAATGGAAAGAACATTACAATTTAGTATGTAAGAAAGCAAATAACATCTTAGCTTTCTTACACAGGAATATCAATGACTGCCCCCAAAAGGTTAAAGACGACTGCTACAAAACACTGGTTAGATCAGTACTGGAATATGGTTGCTCAGTTTGGGATCCTTACCATCTAAAGGACATTGATAACCTCGAAAAGATTCAGAAGAGAGCAGCACGGTTCGTAACAGGGAACCACATCAGAGAAAAGGGGAATACTAGGAAGAACATGAGGAAATTAGAATGGAAACCCTTAGAAGAGAGAAGAGCTTTTATCAAACTTAACATCTTCTTCAAAGGCAGAGCTAAAGTAATTGATATTCCAATGGAACAACTAGTATTGAATAAAAGTAGCACCAGGAGTGGCGGTCAATGTTATACCATACCTGCATCAAATATTGACAGCCACTTACATTCTTTTTATCCCAGTTCTGTACGGCTGTGGAACTCACTGCCGGGTGCCATCAAGACTGCCACAAATGCAATCTCTTTTAAAAAACAAATTGATACAACAGTTTTGAGATCTGCATATTGATGTTTTTCTATTTTTTACTTCCCCAGATATTTTACTGTTACCTGGGCCTGAATTTGGCCATTGCTTTTAACTTCTTGAATATCGAGTGCGACCCCTTGTTGCCAAATTTGCTCCAGGGGCCAACAGTCTGAGTCGCACTATTTTATGTTATTTTATTTTACTTTTTAACATGCGCGCTGGTGACCTACTCGTTTTTGAGTGAACCAGTATTTTAGGAAGAAGAAGAAGAAGATGTACCACAATGTAGTATTATGTAATATTCTCACCATAGAGGCTTCAAAAAGCAGAATCAATCAACGCTTCAAAGCGCCACTGAAGGGTTGAAAAGTGATGTGAGAAGAAAGTGCTGTAAAGAAATAAGTGGCTGAAAAAAACAACAACAAAACCCCTAATATCATTATCATATGTAATCGATACTAAATGTAGGGACAAATCTTTGAGCCTGTGTTTGAGATTTTTTTTTTTTTTTCCTCGTTCAAAGAAAAAGTATTTATTATTTGTTTTCTTTTTTAATTTTATTTCATAGATCCGAATTAAGATTCTGACTGAAGAGAACCATTCCTCTCCAATGCATATTGCTATATATTAAAGAACAAAAGGTGGAAAGGTAAACCGCCCAAACAAATGGACAAGGAATTTTTGAAGGTGTTTCAGTCATCCAACGTATCCCCTTTCAACTTTGGCCCCCTAGCATGTTTATTTGACACAATGTGCAGCAAATAGATCCATTCGCCCAAGCTCCATTTAACACTTCGGTTTGTTTCCAGCAACGCCAAGTGGCCGATCGATAAGGAAGTGAGAAGGCTGACATGTTTTTCACAAGATTACCTTGCTTATAATGGTTCAGGTTCAGTGAAAAGAGAAGCATTCCCCCTCAAATACACTTGACATGTTCATTTATCATTCCGGCGACGAATGTACTTTTAGAAAGCTCGAAGTGAAAGAAGAAGGCATGTTTACAATGTTGTACTGTGTTTTCTCCAGATGAACCAGCATTTGATGATCTGCCTGTATAGAAGTATCAGTGAACTGTTCAGGGCATTCTTTTGTTAGGAAACGGATTGATTATCGGCCTTCTTTAGCCGATTATTTATTTATTTTTTAGAATGACGAAAAACAACAAAAGCGCGTCCATGATTCGAAGGCGAAGAAACAAACCAACAAGCGAATTCATTAGCAAGGTAAGGAAAAGTCAGACACCAGGACAACAGACCTTGATATTCATGGTGACACTAAGGAAGAGTCCTTTTTTCACAAACAACTTTTGGGGTCTTCTGTTCTTGCACGGATTATGTCATCCGATCAAACCATTTTTCTGGGACTTGTCGTCATTCGACTTGTCAATGCATTATTGATACAGACTTCTTTTGTTCCTGATGAATTCTGGCAGTCCATGGAGGTGGCACACAACATGGTCTTTGAGTATCCTTGTTAAATGCTGGTGTGAGTCATTGTGATTAATGTGATTATATCATTGCAGTGCATTGTGTAGCAGTTTGGTTTCTTTCTTTGCATGGTGTATGCATACACTGAAATTCATGAATGGCTTGGCTTGGCCAACTGATTTTCTTCTCTTCTTCTTCTTCCTAAAATACTGGTTCACTCAAAAACGAGTAGGTCACCAGCGCGCTTGAACTAATAATGGGAAGGTTATCAGGAACTGGAAAACTGGGCTGAGCTTCTCTCATAAAGAACATGAAATTGATGTAGAGAGAATAATTTATTTGGATTGAACAGACTGCTGCAACAACCAGTTGGCTGTTGCAATGGTGAATCTGAAATGAACTCCAGTTTACAATGTGTTAATGTCTTTGTAAGGCCATTTAGTGTGCCTTGATTAGCTGATATCTTTGTCATCCCAGATTCTGTGTTCACTGTTAGTGACCTTCTTACTGCATTTGTGTGTGTGTGTGTGTGTGTGTGTGTGTGTGTGTGTGTGTGTGTGTGTGTGTGTGTGTTAGAGAGAGTTACAGCTACTGAATGTTATGTTCTTGTCACTCCAGCTACTGTATGTGAATATACTTCTACCTTCAGTTACTGTGTATTGCTGTCTTTATGATTCATGTAACTGTGTGTTAATATCCTTCTAATTCCTGTTAGTGTGTTTAATGTCATTGTAATTCATGTTACAGTATATTAATGTCCTTGTAAGTCCAGTTATTATGTGTCAATGTTCTGGTATCTTCAAAGTCAGAGAATGCATTTTGATCCTGAGCGGTGCCAGCTATGGCTACCTGACATGGGAGTGGAAGGCAGGGATTCGCAGTTACGCCTACCCCCTGCTGCTGGCCACCTTGTACAAGCTGCTGTCCCTGCTGGGCTTGGACTACAGGCTGCTGCTTGTCAGTTGACCTCTGCACTCTTGGTGGCTTGGTATTGTTGAGGAGGAGTTGGGTGGATCGGGAGGGTGGAAGAGAGGGGCAGTCAAAGCAAATGTTTTGCTGTTCAGGATATCAAAGGGTTTCTTTGAACTGGGGAAAACAGTTTCACTTTTTCACGGATCTTGTTTTGAATGGCAGATAGCCATGTGTCACAGAGTCATGTTAATGTAATGTGTCACAGTCATGTTAATGTAATGTGGCAGGAGTAATAAACTTACCCAATATCTCTGTGTTGGTCAGATCTGAGATCTGCATGTCATTATCTTTGTTCACATCATTATCTCTGTGTGTGTCAATTAGATTTTAAGTCTATGCATCATTTAGCCCCTGTGTGTTGGTCTTCATGTATCAATACTATTGTTTTTTTGTTGTTGTTTTTTGTCATTATCGTCATTGTAAATAGTTATGAAGAGTACTTATCTAGTGCCTATCATTGGTTAGAGACCAAGCTCTAAGCACTTTTCATTCCATGCTCTCATTCACACAACAGGGCAGAACCGAAGGGTTGCCTGCTGGTGCTGCATTCACTGATTCAGTTGTTTCCCTTGTCATTCGGTCAAATATCAGTCACTCGGTTATTTTCTCTTTGATAACCAGATCTGAGTTCAGTGTGTCATTTTGTCTGCATTGGTCAGATTCGAGGCCCCCGCCTGCTACAGGGAGTGGTTGCAGCTGTGGGAGATATGTACCTGTACCGGTTGTCAGGTCGACTGGCGGGACGAGAGGTGGCCCGGTGGACCCTTCTGTGCCAGCTTGTGTCCTGGTTCACCTCCTACTGCTGCACGCGCACCTTGAGCAATGGGCTGGAGGCCACGCTGGTCACTGCCGCTCTCTTCTACTTTCCCTGGCCAGGACACAGCCAGTCAGTACTGCATACACTGACCTCTTTCTGTCTTCTCTTTGTCTGTGTCTCTCTCTCAGTCTCTCTCTCTGTCTCTCTGTCTCTCTCTTGGTCTTTCTCTGTCTCTCTCTCTCTCTCTCTCTCTCTCTCTCTCTCTCTCTCTCTCTCTCTCTCTCTCTCTCTCTCTCTCTCTCTCTCTCTCTCTCTCTGTGGCTCTATCTCTTTCTCTGTCTGCCTGTCTGTGTTTGTCTGTCTGTTTCTCTTTCTCTCTCGCTCTCTCCTTCTCTCTCTTTTGCTTGCTTGCTCTCTCTCTTTGGATGGATGGATATAATTGCTTCAGCTGTGATGTTATTAAAGCTTCTTCATGCAAGTAACTGATTGTATGCTATCAAAATGATATGAAAGTATTCCTCGTGTCGGCATGGCTAGTGACTAATACACCAGCTGTGGCTAATCAAAGAACTCTACTGCGCACTGACTGTCTGATTATCCTCAAGCAGTGCAGTACTACCGTCTAGTACTGGCATCTACAGCCATGGGGATGACAACATACTTCATGCCAGTGAAGTCTATTTGTACTGGACAATGCAAATGAGAAAATTCAACATGAAAAGACCCTATCAAGAAAACAGTGCAAAGTCATATACCACACAGATGGTAAGCCCTGTACACAGATAAGTGTTGGGAAATATGCACCAAAGAGTCTGCCAACAACTGGACAAACTGTGGTCTCACCACAAACCTTACAATGTAGATTGTGTCCATGACTTCACATCCCGTGTCCCATCAGAAGTGGAATACACATTAGGGATACAAGCAGGGTTTAACAAACTGCTCAAAATACATGTCTGTTCTGCAACATTAAAATCTTTATTCAAGGAAAGACATAGGAGGACTGGGTGTACACACTGGCCACCTGCTCTGTCTGCCCTGACTATCTGTCAGGCATGGACTTGCTTGTCAGCCAGACCTCACCACTGCAGTGGCCATTCTGAACAGAGCTGAGAATGTCAACAAACGGTGCATTGTTGTTACAGTTACTTCGAAGCTTGCAATACACACTAGGACGGCACCAAGGGAGATTGTGGGTGTGTTGGCAGACAGAAGCCAGTGTGTGCTTCATGTCTTTTCAACCCCTTCCACTCAAGAGCAGACATTGCTGAATCAGCTTCTCTTCCTTCACAGCGATGCATGGTACACTTTGTGCAGTCACAACCTGCAGCCAGCTGGTGTTACTGTTCAGACATGGAGGACATAGGGTGTTACATGATTGTGTGTGTTACTGTTCAGACATGGAGAACATAGGGTGTTACATGATTGTGTTACTGTTCAGACATGGAGGACATTGGGTGTTTACATGATTGTGTGTGTTACTGTTCAGACATGGAGAACATAGGGTGTTACATGATTGTGTTACTGTTCAGACATGGAGGACATCGGGTGTTACATGATTGTGTGTGTTACTGTTCAGACATGGAGAACATAGGGTGTTACATGATTGTGTTACTGTTCAGACATGGAGGACGTAGGGTGTTACATGATTTTTTACTGTTCAGACATGGACGACATAGGGTGTTACATGATTTGTGTTACTGTTCAGACATGGAGGACGTGGGTGTTACATGATTGTGTTACTGTTCAGACATGGGGGACATAGGGTGTTACATGATTGTGTTACTGTTCAGACATGGGGGACATAGGGTGTTACATGATTGTGTTACTGTTCAGACATGGGAGAGATTATGGTGTTACATGATTGTGTTACTGTTCAAACAAGGGAGAGATAGGGTGTTACATGATTGTGTTACTGTTCAGACATGGAGGATGTAGGGTGTTACATGATGTGTGTGTTACTGTTCAGACATGGAGGACATAGGGTGTTACATGATTGGTGTGTGTTACTGTTCAGACATGGAGGACATAGGGTGTTACATGATTGTGTGTGTTACTGTTCAGACATGGAGGACATAGGCTGTTACATGATTGTGTTGTGTTACTGTTCAGACATGGAGGACATAGGGTGTTACATGATTGTGTGTATTACTGTTCAGACATGGGGGACACAGGGCTATGATTGTGTGTGTTACTGTACAGACACGGAGGACATAGGGTGTTACATGATTGTGTGTGTTACTGTACAGACATGGAGGACACAGGGTGTTATTATGATTGTGTGTGTTACTGTACAGACATGGAGGACACAGGGCTATGATTGTGTGTGTTACTGTACAGACATGGAGGACATAGGGTGTTATATGATTGTGTGTGTTTACTGTACAGACATGGAGGACACAGGGCTATGATTGTGTGTGTTACTGTTCAGACAAGGAGGACTTAGGGTGTTACATGATTGTGTGTGTTACTATTTAGACATGGAGGACATAGGGTGTTACATGATTGTGTATGTTACTATTTAGACATGGAGGACGTAGGGTGTTACATGATTGTGTGTGTTACTATTTAGATATGGAGGACGTAGGTGTTACATGATTTTGTGTGTTTTTACTCTTTAGATATGGAGGACGTAGGGTTTACATGATTGTGTGTGTTACTGTACAGACATGGAGCACACAGGGTGTTACATGATTGTGTGTGTTACTGTACAGACATGGAGGACACAGGGTGTTATATGATTGTGTGTGCTACTGTACAGACATGGAGGACAAAAGGGCTATGATTGTGTGTGTTACTGTACAGACATGGAGGACACAGGGCTATGATTGTGTGTGTTACTGTACAGACATGGAGGACACAGGGTGTTATATGATTGTGTGTGTTACTGTACAGACATGGAGGACACAGGGTGTTATATGATTGTGTGTGTTACTGTACAGACATGGAAGACACAGGGTGTTATATGATTGTGTGTGTTGCTGTACAGACATGGAGGACACAGGGCTATGATTGTGTGTGTTACTGTACAGACATGGAGGACACAGGGTGTTATATGATTGTGTGTGTTACTGTACAGACATGGAGGACACAGGGCTATGATTGTGTGTGTTACTGTACAGACATTTGGGGGACACAGGCTATGTTTGTGTGTGTTACTGTACAGACATGGAGGACACAGGGCTATGATTGTGTGTGTTACTGTACAGGGAGGACACAGGGCTATGATTGTGTGTGTTACTGTACGGACATGGAGGACACAGGGCTATGATTGTGTGTGTGTTTTCTGTACAGACATGGAGGACACAGGGCTATGATTGTGTGTGTGTTACTGTACAGACATGGAGGACACAGGGCTATGATTGTGTGTGTGTTACTGTACAGACATGGAGGACACAGGGCTATGATTGTGTGTGTTACTGTACAGACATGGAGGACACATGGCTATGATGTGTGTGTGTTACTGTACAGACATGGAGGACACAGGGCTATGATTGTGTGTGTTACTGTACAGACATGGAGGACACAGGGTGTTATATGATTGTGTGTGTTACTGTACAGACATGGAGGACACAGGGCTATGATTGTGTGTGTTACTGTACAGACATGGAGGACACAAGGCTATGATTGTGTGTGTTACTGTACAGACATGGAGGACACATGGCTATGATTGTGTGTGTGTTACTGTACAGACATGGAGGACACAGGGCTATGATTGTGTATGTTACTGTACAGACATGGAGGACACAGGGCTATGATTGTGTGTGTTACTGTACAGACATGGAGGACACAGGGCTGTGATTGTGTGTGTTACTGTACAGACATGGAGGACACAGGGTGTTATATCATTGTGAGTGTTACTGCACAGACATGGAGGACACAGGGCTATGATTGTGAGTGTTACTGTACAGACATGGAGGACACAGGGTGTTATATGATTGTGTGTGTTACTGTACAGACATTGAGGACACAGGGCTATGATTGTGAGTGTTACTGTACAGACATGGAGGACACAGGGCTATGATTGTGTGTGTTACTGTACAGACATGGAGGGCACGGGGCTATGATTGTGTGTGTACGTACAGACATGGAGGACATAGGGCTATGATTGTGTGTGTTACTGTACAGACATGGAGGGCACAGGGCTATGATTGTGTGTGTTACTGTACAGACATGGAGGACACAGGGCTATGATTGTGTTGTGTTACTGTACAGACATGGAGGGCACAGGGCTATGATTGTGTGTGTTACTGTACAGACATGGAGGGCACAGGGCTATGATTGTGAGTGTTACTGTACAGACATGGAGGACATGGGTGTTATATGATTGTGTGTGTTACTGTACAGACATGGAGGACATCTGTGTTACATGATTGTGTGTGTTACTGTACAGACATGGAGGGCACAGGATGTTACATGATTGTGTTACTGTACAGACATGGAGGACACAGGGGGTTACATGATTGTGTGTGTTACTGTACAGACATGGAGGACACAGGGTGTTATATGATTGTGTGTGTTACTGTACAGACATGGAGGACACAGGGCTATGATTGTGTGTGTTACTGTACAGACATGGAAGACACAGGGCTATGATTGTGTGTGTCTTACTGTACAGACATGGAGGACACAGGGTGTTATATAATTGTGTGTGTTACTGTACAGACATGGAAGACACAGGGCTATGATTGTGTGTTACTGTACCGACATGGAGGACACAGGGCTATGATTGTGTGTGTTACTGTACAGACATGGAGGACACAGGGCTATGATTGTGTGTGTTACTGTACAGACAGGGAGGACACAGGGCTATGACTGTGTGTTTTGCTGTTCAGGCACAGAGGGGGCACTCGGCGCTATGTAACGCTAGCAGCCCTGTCAGTAGTGGTGCGCCCAACAGCGGCTGTCCTGTGGGTCCTCCTGGCTGCCTGGCATCTGCAACGGTTTCAAAGGGACAGCACTCTGGTCTGCTTTGAAACTCTACCTCACCACGGGTCAGTTTTGTTTGTTCTTTCAATTTGATTTGATGAGTATCTCATGAAGGAATCCGTTTTCCGTCAGTTCATTTTGGTTTGATTTTATGCATATGTCACGATGAATGAAACGGTTCTGTTGGTTCTTTGGCATTGATTTTATGAATATTTCATGAAGGAATCAGTTCTGCTAGTTATTTGATTGTATGAATGTCATGAATGTAGTTCTATTAGTTCTTTGAGTTCGAGTTTATGAATAATCAGTTCAGTAAGATCTTTGAGTTTGATATGTATGAATATCTCATGAATGAATCCATTCTGTTATCTGTGAGTTTGATTTTATGAGTATGTTATGATTGAGTCAGTAATGATCAATTTTTGAGTTTGGTTTTTGGTGAGTAGTCATGAATGAATCAGTTGTGTTAGTTCACTGAATTTGATTTTATAAAAACCCCAGGGATAGTTCAGTTCTTTTAGCTTTTTGAGTTTGGTTTAGTAAATATCTCATTAATAAATTGGTTCTGTGAGTTTGATTTTACAATTATTAATTAGAGGAACCCTGTTTTTCAGTTAGTTGAGTTTGATTTTATAAATAGCTCACGATTACATCAGTTCTGTCCCTTCTTTAAGTTTGGTGTTGTAAATGAATGAACCAGTTTCATTGTTTGTTTTCTTTCTCTTTTTTTTAAATTTGGTTTCATAAGCATACCATGAATACATGACTTTTGTTAGTTCTTTGAATTTGATTTTATGAATACCCCATGAAAATAAATCGTCTTGTTCATCATGAATGTGATTTTATGAATGCCTCAAGAGTAAATGGATGATTTAGTTCTTTCATTTTATTTTATGAGTATTTCATGGACAGATTAGTTCTGTGAGTTAGATTTTATGAATACTTGATGAATAAATCTGTTCTGTTAGTTCTAAGGTTTGGTTTTAAAAATATCTGAGGAATTAATTAGTTGTTGAACAATTAAGTAGTGGGGGAAAACAAGTTCAGGCTAGCAATTCTTCAATCATTATAGTAATGACTTGGCAAAGATTTGATTAGTTGTATTAGTCTTTTAGTTCAACTTTATGAATTCCTTATGGACAAAAATAACTCTGTTCTTTGAGTTTGATTTTATTAATACCTCACTGCATTCTTATTTTTCTTAGTTTGATTTTATTAATATTTTATGAAGAAATCAGTTATTTCTTTGTCTTTCACTTTAGAAATACCTTATTAATAAATCTTCTTACTTCTTTCAGTTTGATTTTTTTATTAAAACCTCAGGTATACCTCAGTTTTGTTGGTTCTTTGAGACTTATTTTAGGAAAACCTCATGAAGAATTGTGTGTGTGTGTGTGTGTGTGTGTGCGTGTGTGTGTGTGTATGTGTGTGTGTGTGTGTGTGTGTGTGTGTGTGTTTGAATTCATAAATGCCTAATGAATCAATTATTCTGTTACTTGTGTGAGATTGATTTTATAATACCTGATGAATATGTGTACACCTCATGAATAAATTATTTCTGTAGTGTGTGTGTGTGTGTGTGTGTGTATGTGTGTGTGTGTGTGTGTGTGTGTGTGTGTGTGTGTGTGTGTGTTGAAATTTCATGAATATTTCACTAATAAATGAGATCTGTTAGTTCTTTGGTTTGTTAAGTTCCTCATGAATGAATCAGTTATGTAAGTTCTGTGAGTATGATTTACCTCATGAATAAATCAGTTATGTAAGTTCTGTGAGTATGATTTACCTCATGAATAAATCAGTTATGTTAGTTCTGTGAGTATGATTTTATACATACCTCATGAATGAATCAGTTATGTAAGTTCTGTGAGTATGGTTTACCTCATGAATAAATCAGTTATGTTAGTTCTGTGAGTATGATTTTATACATACCTCATGAATGAATCAGTTATGTAAGTTCTGTGAGTATGATTTACCTCATGAATGAATCAGTTATGTTAGTTCTGTGAGTATGATTTTATACATACCTCATGAATAAATCAGTTATGTTAGTTCTGTGAGTATGATTTTATACATACCTCATGAATGAATCAGTTATGTTAGTTCTGTGAGTATGATTTACCTCATGAATGAATCAGTTATGTTAGTTCTGTGAGTATGATTTTATACATACCTCATGAATAAATCAGTTATGTTAGTTCTGTGAGTATGATTTTATACATACCTCATGAATAAATCAGTTATGTTAGTTCTGTGAGTATGATTTTATACATACCTCATGAATGAATCAGTTCTTTGATTTATTAAGTTCCTCATGAGTAACTCAGTTATGTAAGTTCTGTGACTTCGATTTTATACATACCTCATGAATGAATCGGTTCATTAGTTCCTTGAGCTTGATCTTTAATATGCCATGTCCAAATGTGATTGACACTGACAGAGTGTGATATGATGTCTGTTTCAGGCTGACCGTCATTTGCATGTCCAAATGTGATTGACACTGACGAGTGTGATATGTCTGTTTCAGGCTGACCGTCATTTGCATGTCCAAATGTGATTGACACTGACAGAGTGTGATATGATGTCTGCTTCAGGCTGACCGTCATTTGCATGTGTGGTGTGATTGACAGAGTGTGAATAGCTCAGTGGTAGACTTGTAATCTTGGTGATCCTGGGGTTGCAGGTTCGAATCTCTGCCAGGCCATTTCGGTACAGGGGATTTTTCCCTCAGAGTTAACATTAGTTCTGAATCCATTTCCCATACAGTCCTTCAAATGAGACTATAAACCGAGGTTCCGTGTGTGAACGCACGCATAACATCTTTAACACTTAAAATCCCATCGCCAACTTTCGGAAGAGAAGGCCAGTTTAGTCGTTTGTATGGATGACACATTATACATAGCATGGACCCTGCGTGAGAAATGGAAAGAATGAAGAAGTAAGGAAATTAAGTGAACGTATTGACTAGATGGGAAACGAATGAATGAAGCACCAGCTGGCAGCTCTTAAGTCAGGACGACCCAGGTAGGCAGCCCGTTGAGTAAACGAGTGTGTATTGTAAAGCGCTTGCCTTAGAGCTTGGTCTCTAGCTGAGGATAGGCGCTATATAAGTATTCATAATAATAATCATAATAATATAATGTCTGCTTCAGGCAGACTGTTGTGGTTGTGTTTAATGTGACTGGCAGATTGTAATGTAATGTCTGTTTCAGGCTGACTGTTACGAGTGTGTCCAGTGTGATTGACAGAGTGTGATATGATGTCTGTTTCAGGCTGACTGTTATGAGTGTGTCCAGTGTGATTGACAGAGTGTGATATGATGTCTGTTTCAGGCTGACTGTTACGAGTGTGTCCAGTGTGATTGACAGAGTGTGATATGATGTCTGTTTCAGGCTGACTGTTATGAGTGTGCCCAATGTGATTGACAGTGTGATATGATGTCTGTTTCAGGCAAACTGTTATGCCAATGAGTGTGTCCAATGTGATTGACAAAGTGTGATATGATGTCTGTTTCAGGCAGACTGTTATGAGTGTGCCCAATGTTATAAAGTGTGATATGATGTCTGTTTCAGGCAGACTGTTACGAGTGTGTCCAATGTAATTGACAGAGTGTGATATGATGTCTGTTTCAGGCAGACTGTTACGAGTGTGTCCAATGTGATTGACAGAGTGTGATATGATGTCTGTTTCAGGCAGACTGTTACGAGTGTGTCCAATGTAATTGACAGAGTGTGATATGATGTCTGTTTCAGGCAGACTGTTACGAGTGTGTCCAATGTGATTGACAGAGTGTGATATGATGTCTGTTTCAGGCAGACTGTTACGAGTGTGTCCAATGTAATTGACAGAGTGTGATATGATGTCTGTTTCAGGCAGACTGTTATGAGTGTGCCCAATGTGATTGACAGAGTGTGATATGATGTCTGCTTCAGGCTGACTGTCATTTGCACGTCTGGTGTGTGTGACAGTGAAGCTGTCATTGGCATGTGTGGTGTGTGTGACAGTGAAGTTGACTGTCATTTGCACGTCTGGTGTGTGTGACAGTGAAACTGACTGTCATTGGCATGTGTGGTGTGTGTGACAGTGAAGTTGACTGTCATTTGCATGTCTGGTGTGTGACAGTGAAACTGTCATTGGCATGTGTGGTGTCTGTGACACTGAAGCTGATTGTCATTGGCATGTCTGGTGTGTGTGTGACAGTGAACTGACTGTCATTGGCATGTGTGGTGTGTGTGACAGTGAAACTGACTGTCATTGGCATGTGGTGTGTGTGACACTGAAACTGACTGTCATTGGCATGTGTGGTGTGTTTGACACTGAAACTGACTGTCATTGGCATGTGTGGTGTGTGTGACAGTGAAACTGACTGTCATTGGCATGTGTGGTGTGTGTGACACTGAAACTGACTGTCATTGGCATGTGTGGTGTGTGTGACAGTGAAACTGACTGTCATTGGCATGTGTGGTGTGTGTGACAGTGAAGCTGACTGTCATTGGCATGTGTGGTGTGTGTGACACTGAAACTGACTGTCATTGGCATGTGTGGTGTGTGTGACAGTGAAACTGTCATTGGCATGTGGTGTGTGTGACACTGAAACTGACTGTCATTGGCATGTGTGGTGTGTGTGACAGTGAAACTGACTGTCATTGGCATGTCTGGTGTGTGTGACAGTGAAACTGACTGTCATTGGCATGTGGTGTGTGTGTGACAGTGAAACTGTCATTGGCATGTGTGGTGTATGTGACAGTGAAACTGACTGTCATTGGCATGTCTGGTGTGTGTGACAGTGAAACTGACTGTCATTGGCATGCCTGGTGTGTGTGACAGTGAAGTAGACTGTCATTGGCATGTGTTGTGTGTGTGACAGAGTGTGCTATAATGTGCATTTAAAGCTGAACATCATAGGTGTTTCCACTGTGATTGACAGAGTGTTATGTTTGTTTTAAGCCAACAGTCCTGGGCGTGTCAACAGTGATTGACAGAATGTGATACGTCTGTTTCAGGCTGACTGTCCTGGGCGTGTCAACAGTGATTGACAGGGTGTGATACGTCTGTTTCAGGCTGACTGTTCTGGGCGTGTCAACAGTTGACAGGGTGTGATACGTCTATTTCAGGCTGACTGTCCTGGGCGTGTCCACAGTGATTGACAGGGTGTGGTATGTCTGTTTCAGGCTGACTGTCCTGGGCGTGTCCAGTGTGATTGACAGGGTGTGGTACGTCTGTTTCAGGCTGACTGTCCTGGGCGTGTCCACGGTGATTGACAGGGTGTGGTATGACGTCTGTTTCAGGCTGACTGTCCTGGGCGTGTCAACAGTGATTGACAGGGTGTGGTACGTCTGTTTCAGGCCGACTGTCCTTGGCGTGTCCACGGTGATTGACAGGGTGTGGTATGACGTCTGTTTCAGGCTGACTGTCCTGGGCGTGTCCACGGTGATTGACAGGGTGTGGTACGTCTGTTTCAGGCTGACTGTCCTGGGCGTGTCCAGTGTGATCGACAGGGTGTGGTACGTTTGTTTCAGGCTGACTGTCCTGGGCGTGTCCACAGTGATTGACAGGGTGTGGTATGTCTGTTTCAGGCTGACTGTCCTGGGCGTGTCCACAGTGATTGACAGGGTGTGGTATGGGCGGTGGATCCTTGTCCACCTCAACTTCCTGCACTTCAACGTGGTGAGCGGCGGGAGTGGGTTCTATGGGCGTCACCCCTGGCACTGGTACCTCACCCAGGGTTTGCCCGTCACCCTGGGCCCTCATCTCCTGCCCTTCCTCCTGGGGGCCTGTTCTGCCCGCCACCGGGTTATCCTCTGGCTGCTGCTGTGGCAGGTGTTTGTGCTGAGGTGGGTCCCCTCTCTCAGCTGTCTGTCTGGGCTGACTGTGTGAGGGTTGGGTCAATGGGTCACATAGTTTTGCAGCTGCTCTGCTGCTGATTGTTTGGCAGGTCCTAGTGGCGATGTAGTAATAGTAACCTATCATATCTCTTCTTTCTGTCTGATTGTTTGGCAGGTCCTAGTGGCGATGTAGTAATAGTAACCTATCATATCTTTTCTTTCTGTCTGATTGTTTGGCAGGTCCTAGTGGCGATGTAGTAATAGTAACCTATCATATCTTTTCTTTCTGTCTGATTGTTTCTCTGTCTATGCACACGTGCACACATGCACGCACACACACACACACACACACACACACACACACACACACACATGCACATGCACATGTGCATGCACGCACACACAGGCACACACACATGCACAAGCACATGCACACACACACACATGCATACTTTATTTTTCTACCTAATGTACCTTGCTCACAAGGAGTATATTATTGTCAATTCACAAGAGCTCTGTGTGTATTATCAGTTTACAGGGATTCAGTATTGTGCTTTCCGCTGACAGGGGTTTCGTGCGTGTTTTGTCAGCTGACAAGGGTTTAATACTTGTCATTTCACATGGTTTTGTGCATGTTTTGTCAGCTGACAAGGGTTTTGTGCGTGTTTTGTCAGCTGACAAGGTTTAAACTTGTCATTTCACAAGGTGGTGGTGTGTTTTGTCTGCTGACAAGAGTTTTGTGTTGTGTGTGCTTACAATGGATATTGTCATCTCACAAGGGCATGACGGTTATTGTCAGTCGACAGAAGTTTGATGTGTGTTGCCATGTGTTGTCAGGTGGTAAGGGTGTGTTGTCAGGTGGTAAGGGTGTGTTGTCAGCTGGCAAGGGTGTGTTGTCAGCTGGCAAGGGTGTGTTGTCAGCTGGCAAGGGTGTGTTGTCAGGTTGTAATGGTGTGTTGTCAGGTGGCAAGGGTGTGTTGTCAGCTGGCAAGGGTGTGTTGTCAGCTGGCAAGGGTGTGTTGTCAGGTTGTAATGGTGTGTTGTCAGGTGGTAAGGGTGTGTTGTCAGGTTGTAATGGTGTGTTGTCAGGTTGCAAGGGTGTGTTGTCAGTTTGTAAGGGTGTGTTGTCAGGTTGTAAGGGTGTGTTGTCAGGTGGTAAGGGTGTGTTGTCAGGTGGCAAGGGTGTGTTGTCAGGTGGTAAGGGTGTGTTGTCAGCTGGCAAGGATGTGTTGTCAGGTAGTAAGGGTGTGTTGTCAGGTGGTAAGGGTGTGTTGTCAGGTTGTAATGGTGTGTTGTTAGGTGGCAAGGGTTGTTATCAGGTGGTAAGGGTGTGTTGTCAGGTTGTAATGGTGTGTTGTCAGGTGGTAAGGGTGTGTTGTCAGGTTGTAATGGTGTGTTGTCAGGTTGTAAGGGTGTGTTGTCAGGTGGTAAGGGTGTGTTGTCAGGTGGTAAGGGTGTGTTGTCAGGTTGTAATGGTGTGTTGTCAGGTGGTAAGGGTGTGTTGTCAGGTGGTAAGGGTGTGTTGTCAGGTGGTAAGGGTGTGTTGTCAGGTTGTAATGGTGTGTTGTCAGGTGGTAAGGGTGTGTTGTCAGGTGGTAAGGGTGTGTTGTCAGGTTGTAATGGTGTGTTGTCAGGTGGTAAGGGTGTGTTGTCAGGTTGTAATGGTGTGTTGTCAGGTTGTAAGGGTGTGTTGTCAGGTGGTAAGGGTGTGTTGTCAGGTGGTAAGGGTGTGTTGTCAGGTTGTAATGGTGTGTTGTCAGGTGGTAAGGGTGTGTTGTCAGGTGGTAAGGGTGTGTTGTCAGGTGGTAAGGTGTGTTGTCAGGTGGTAAGGGTGTGTTGTCAGGTGGTAAGGGTGTGTTGTCAGGTTGTAAGTGGTGTGTTGTCAGGTGGTAAGGGTGTGTTCTCAGGTGGTAAGGGTGTGTTGTCAGGTGGTAAGGGTGTGTTGTCAGGTGGCAAGGGTGTGTTGTCAGGTGGTAAGGGTGTGTTGTCAGGTGGTAAGTGTTTACCTGTTGTTGCAGCTTGCTGGCCCACAAGGAGTTCCGCTTTCTGCTGCCTGTGCTGCCTCTGGCCATGCATTACTGTGGCCTGTACTTCCACTCTGCCAGCCGACCGCCCCCTGCCCTGTCAGCTCTCCCTTCCAATCCTCCGGCAGAAGGGAGCATCAGTGGTGGGATGTGTGGGATTGAAAGAGAGGAAGGGTAGAGCCCGACGTGGATGTTGGTGTGCTCCAGAGGAGGGAGGTCCATGACGATAGCTGGAACAGGACAGACCTGCAGGACACTGACTTAACCCCCACTGTGGACAGTGACGTCCATCACAACCCTGTGTCCACCTCGGACCAGGAGGAGACTGAAGGCTGGCCTTCGTCCACTGCTCCTCTGACAGGTGAGGGAGAGGGGGAGGACCTCTCATCCTGTCCACCCCCTGAAGGCCAGCCCAAGTTGAAGGAACAGCAGATAAAGGGAGAGCAGCAGGATGGGGGCAGCGTGGCCACAAGGTGCGGTGCCTTGTGCTGCTGTTGATGCTGACCAATCTGCCCCCGCTCCTCTACTTCTCCCTCATCCACCAGCGTGGGACCATGGACGTCATGAACTTCCTGCACCAGGCCGTCCTACGTGGCGGGGAAGAGGGCTCTGTGGACATCCTCTTTCTGATGCCCTGTCACTCCACCCCTTTCTACAGCCACATTCATGCCAATGTGTCCTTGACCTTCCTGACCTGCGAGCCCAATCTGCATCACGTGGAGAACTACACAGACGAGGCAGAGCGGTTTTACCAGGATCCAGAGCTGTGGCTGAGAGAGCAGTGCGCAGAGCAGTCCAAACCCCTGCCCACACACCTGGTCTACTTCGACGTGCTGACGCCCAACATATCCCAGTTTTTGCAGCAAGGGGGCTACGTGCCCTGTGCTCAGTTCTTCCACACTCACTTCCCTGAGGGCCGGGTGGGCTCCCGTGTCCTGGTCAGCTGTCGATAGCATCAGCTGATCACATTGAAAAGTTGACTGTCAAAAGCATCAGGTAGACACAGGTGGACAGCCCTGAATTCAGCATCAGGTAGACACAGGTGGACAGCCATGAATTCAGCATCAGGTGAAGACAGGTGGACAGCCATGAATTCAGCATCAGGTGAAAACAGGTGGACAGCCATGAATTCAGCATCAGGTGAAAACAGGTGGACAGCCATGAATTGAGCATCAGGTGAAAACAGGTGGACAGCCATGAATTGAGCATCAGGTGAAAACAGGTGGACAGCCATGAATTGAGCATCAGGTGAAAACAGGTGGACAGCCATGAATTCAGCATCAGGTGAAGACAGGTGGACAGCCATGAATTCAGCATCAGGTGAAGACAGGTTGCCAGCCATGAATTCAGCATCTGTTAAGATAGCTTGACAGTCATGAATTCAGCATCAGATGAAGACAGGTGGATGTCTGTGAAGTCAGCTGTCAACAGCATCAGGTGAAGACAGGTAGAGACAGCAGTGATGTCAGCTGTCAACAGCATCAGGTGAAGACAGGAGGAGACAGCAGTGATGTCAGCTGTCAACAGCATCAGGTGAAGACAGGAGACAGCAGTGATGTCAGCTGTCAACAGCATCAAATGAAGACAGGAGAAGACAGCAGTGATGTCAGCTGTCAACAGCATCAAATGAAGACAGGAGACAGCAGTGATGTCAGCTGTCAACAGCATCAAATGAAGACAGGAGAAGACAGCAGTGATGTCAGCTGTCAACAGCACCAAATGAAGACAGGAGAAGACAGCAGTGAATTCAGCTGTCAACAGCATCAAATGAAGACAGGAGAAGACAGCAGTGATGTCAGTTGTCAACAGCATCAGGTGAAGACAGGAGACAGCAGTGATGTCAGCTGTCAACAGCATCAAATGAAGACAGGAGACAGCAGTGATGTCAGCTGTCAACAGCGTCAAATGAAGACGGGAGACAGCAGTGATGTCAGCTGTCAACAGCATCAAATGAAGACAGGAGACAGCAGTGATGTCAGCTGTCAACAGCATCAAATGAAGACAGGAGACAGCAGTGATGTCAGCTGTCAACAGCATCAGGTGAAGACAGGAGAAGACAGCAGTGATGTCAGCTATCAACAGCATCAAATGAAGACAGGAGAAGACAGCAGTGATATCAGCTGTCAACAGCATCAAATGAAGACAGGAGAAGACAGCAGTGATGTCAGCTGTCAACAGCATCAGGTGAAGACAGGAGACAGCAGTGATGTCAGCTGTCAACAGCATCAAATGAAGACAGGAGAAGACAGCAGTGAAGTCAGCTGTCAACAGCATCAGGTGAAGACAGGAGACAGCAGTGAAGTTAGCTGTCAACAGCATCAAATGAAGACAGGAGAAGACAGCAGTGATGTCAGCTGTCAACAGCATCAAATGAAGATAGGAGCCAGCAGTGATGTCAGCTGTCAACAGCATCAAATGAAGACAGGAGAAGACAGCAGTGATGTCAGCTGTCAACAGCATCAAATGAAGACAGGAGGAGACAGCAGTGAAGTCAGCTGTCAACAGCATCAAATGAAGACAGGAGACAGCAGTGATGTCAGCTGTCAACAGCATCAAATGAAGACAGGAGAAGACAGCAGTGATGAAAGCTGTCAACAGCATCAAATGAAGACAGGAGAAGACAGCAGTGATGTCAGCTGTCAACAGCATCAGGTGGAGACAGGAGACAGCAGTGATGTCAGCTGTCAACAGCATCAAATGAAGACAGAAAGAGACAGCAGTGATGTCAGCTGTCAACAGCATCAAATGAAGACAGGAAACAGCAGTGATGTCAGCTGTCAACAGCATCAAATGAAGACAGGAGACAGCAGTGATGTCAGCTGTCAACAGTATCAAATAAAGACAGGAGACAGCAGTGATGTCAGCTGTCAACAGCATCAAATGAAGACAGGAGACAGCAGTGATGTCAGCTGTCAACAGCATCAAATGAAGACAGGAGACAGCAGTGATGTCAGCTGTCAACAGCATCAAGTGAAGACAGGAGGAGACAGCAGTGATGTCAGCTGTCAACAGCATCAAATGAAGACAGGAAGAGACAGCAGTGATGTCAGCTGTCAACAGCATCAGGTGAAGACAGGAGACAGCAGTGATGTCAGCTGTCAACAGCATCAAATGAAGACAGGAGGAGACAGCAGTGAAGTCAGCTGTCAACAGCATCAAATGAAGACAGGAGGAGACAGCAGTGATGTCAGCTGTCAACAGCATCAAATGAAGACAGGAGGAGACAGCAGTGATGTCAGCTGTCAACAGCATCAAATGAAGACAGGAAACAGCAGTGATGTCAGCTGTCAACAGCATCAAATGAATACAGGAAGAGACAGCAGTGATGTCAGCTGTCAACAGCATCAAATAAAGACAGGAAACAGCAGTGATGTCAGCTGTCAACAGCATCAAATGAAGACAGGAGACAGCAGTGATGTCAGCTGTCAACAGCATCAGGTGAAGACAGGAGTTGACAGCAGTGATGTCAGCTGTCAACAGCATCAAATGAAGACAGGAAACAGCAGTGATATCAGCTGTCAACAGCATCAAATGAAGACAGGAGAAGACAGCAGTGAAGTCAGCTCTCAACAGCAAAGGGTTAAGACAGCTGAAGAGAATTATGAAGTCAGCTGTCAACAGCATCAAATGAAGACAGGAGAAGACAGCAGTGAAGTCAGCTCTCAACAGCATCAAGTCAACATAGGTGGAGACAGCAGTGAGATATATGTTGACGTGTGTGTGTGTGTTGTCAGCAGTTGCAGTTATCAGTGAAGTATGGCGTGTTGTCAACAGTTGCAGTTATCAGTGAAGTATGGCGTGTTGTCAACAGTTGCAGTTATCAGTGAAGTATGGCGTGTTGTCAACAGTTGCAGTTATCAGTGAAGTATGGCGTGTTGTCAACAGTTGCAGTTATCAGTGAAGTATGGTGTGTTGTGGACAGTTGCAGTTATCAGTGAAGTATGGTGTGTTGTCAACAGTTGCAGTTATCAGTGAAGTATGGTGTGTTGTCAACAGTTGCAGTTATCAGTGAAGTATGGCGTGTTGTCAACAGTTGCAGTTATCAGTGAAGTATGGTGTGTTGTCAACAGTTGCAGTTATCAGTGAAGTATGGTGTGTTGTCAACAGTTGCAGTTATCAGTGAAGTATGGCGTGTTGTCAACAGTTGCAGTTATCAGTGAAGTATGGTGTGTTGTCAACAGTTGCAGTTATCAGTGAAGTATGGCGTGTTGTCAACAGTTGCAGTTATCAGTGAAGTATGGCGTGTTGTCAACAGTTGCAGTTATCAGTGAAGTATGGTGTGTTGTCAACAGTTGCAGTTATCAGTGAAGTATGGCGTGTTGTCAACAGTTGTGGATAGTGGTGAAATAGGGTTGTGTTGTGGACATTTGTGGCAGAGATTTTACACCAAGGTGTGTCGCTCTCTTACATTTATGCAAGCTTGTGCGCAGACAGGAACCAAATTACATCCCTTTGTGTGTGTGCCCAGTCAGCTCACTGGCTAATTATTTCAGACAGCATAATGGGTGTGGCTTTTCTAAACAACAGCCTGGCTTCCACAGAATAAGATGTTAATATTCGATTCATTTTATTTAATTTCTTGTGAAAGAAAATATATCGTAACTTTCCATTCAATTGCCTTTTTCCGAAAAGAACTATGGAAACATCTTAATCAGTTATTGATAATATTGCTAGTCACAAAATGAAATGGTTATCTATAAGGTAATAATTCAGATTATTATTGTATTTTCTCTTTCCAGTATATTAGGGTTGCTTTTGTTTACATGGTACCCTTCTTTTTTCCATTGGTGTGTACGCTGGTTTGTTGTGTAGGTCCCACCTGTGACCTGCATGGGACTGTCATTCACACCAAACAGCAGAAACGTAGATCCATTGGAACGGCTCTCTGGTGCCTGTTGTACTACCTGGAGCAAGTCTGAGTGCTACCTCACCACATTTTTTATATGCTTACCCATCTGACCCATTTCTACTCACACATGTACACTAATATAATGACACAACATTAACTCATAATTCTGATGTATCACGGTAATGTGGTTGAACTATCACATATTACAAATGACACATAGGCTCACTTAATCAAACAGAGTGATAGTTCTAACCCTACATAGCTCAGGTCACTACTGAATGCTTTTAGAATGCTGTTTGAGCTTGAGTCTGTTTACCACACGGTGTCAACCTCAAAACATTTCACCACTAAAACTGAACATTTATGAACATCTGTTGACAAATAGTATCCCAGATGCATTTCACCACTAAAACTGAACATTTATGAACATCTGTTGACAAATGGTATCCCAGATAAAAAAAAATAAAAAAAATGTCAATCATCAGTTGCACTCTCGTTGTAGGATTTGTTTGACGCCACAGTAGTTCTCTTGTGTAAATGACACCTTATGAGTGATGTGATCATCAATTTTTGATGTAATATGGCCTTCATCATACTCGGAGAGCAGTCGTTGACCCAGTGTCAACTTGAAAGATCCCTTTCATGGAGGTTGAATCATATGTCACATCATTGTGCACACATGATGACTGCTATCAGGGGAGAAATTACTCGGTGTCAACAAGAGCATGGATATTTGTCAAGAATGTATCTGTGTTTATCATATTGTACATTGAATCTGCAACAAGAGATATTTGTCAAGAATGTATCTGTGTTTATCATATTGTACATTGAATCTGCATCACTTCACACCCTGCATGTTCCTTTCCGATATGCCCATTTTTCAGTAATGCTGCAGTATGTTTTATTTTCTAGTTAATGTGGTCATTTACAGTGCTGGGACTGTCATTAACTATTTTTTGTTTACAATTCTGAGGCCATCACTTAGAACCATTGAACCATTGTTGATAGTATTAGACTGTCAACAAGCATTGTTGCTTGTATACATGGGTCACTGGGGTTGTCATTGTATGCTGTTGTCATTCACAGTACCGAGGCTGTCAGTTGACACTGAAGCACTGGGGCAATCAGGATTGTTGTTGTTGACTGTACTGGAGCTGTCAGTACTGTTGTCATGGGCAGTGGGATCTATCAGTTAGTATTGTTTTAGTCCATACTACTTAGGCTGTACCGTCATTGCTATTGTTGTTTATAACACTGGGGCTATCAGTTAGTGCTGTTGTTGTTTACAGCACTTTGACAGTGCTGTCAGTACTGTTGACCTTAGGCTCAGTTCATATGTACTCACTTTGGACAGTTCCATTGTTTGGTGACTGGTAGATCTATCTCAGTACATATGTTTTCGACTAAGTACTGTTCCATTGTTTGGTGACAGGTAGAACTCAGTTCATATGTACTGACTGAGGAGTGTTCCTTTGTTTGGTCAAGGCAAAACTCAGGTCATGTGTATTCATACAGGACTTTTCCATTGTTCTGACTGAGGAGTGTTCCTTTGTTTGGTCAAGGCAAAACTCAGGTCATGTGTATTCATACAGGACTTTTCCATTGTACTGACTGAGGAGTGTTCCTTTGTTTGGTCAAGGCAAAACTCAGGTCATGTGTATTCATACAGGACTTTTCCATTGTTTGAACTTTGTTGGGCAGAACTCATTTTAAGTAAGGCTGTTCTGTTGTCTGGTCATTGGCTGTAAAGCAATAGTTGTTTCATAGGATTGTCTGATTGACTGGCGATAAGCTGTAAGGCCGTAGTCATTTCATTTCAGTTGTTAAGGATTGTCCTATTGTGTTGTGATAAGCAATAGTTATTTCATACGTGTCTACTCAGGATTATCCCTTCATATGAGGATGGATATTATGGGTTCATTTACGATCATTCCTTCTGATGACGGGCAGTTTGTATTCATGAAGGATCATTCCTTTTTCTGGTGAAGGACATGTGTTCATTTCAGATTATTCCAGTATTTGATAATGGGCAACGTTTAGTCAGCTGATACATTTAGGATTGTTCCAGTGTTTGGTGACAGGCTATAGTCAGTTTGTGTGCATTTATTGAAGACAGTTCCACTATTTGGTTAGAAGTCTCTGGAGAACCGTGAAGAGATAGGCATCCGATTTATTCATACATAGTTGTTTGATTCAACCATTCATTGATGTTTGTAGTCTGATTTAACAATTCGTTGATGTTTGTAGTCTGATTCAACCATTCATTGATGTCTGTAGTCTGATGCAACCATTCATTGATGTTTGTAGTCTGATTCAACCATTCGTTGATGTTTGTAGTCTGATTCAACCATTCATTGATGTTTGTAGTCTGATTCAACCATTCATTGATGTTTGTAGTCTGATGCAACCATTCATTGATGTTTGTAGTCTGATTCAGTCATACATTGATGTTTGTAGTCTGATTCAACCATTCATTGATGTTTGTAGTCTGATTCAGTCATTCGTTGATGTTTGTAGTCTGATTCAGTCATACATTGATGTTTGTAGTCTGATTCAACCATTCATTGATGTTTGTAGTCTGATTCAACCATTCATTGATGTTTTTAGTCTGATGCAACCATTAGTTGATGTTTGTACTCTGATTCAGTCATACATTGATGTTTGTACTCTGATTCAGTCATACTTTGATGTTTGTTGTCTGATTCAGTCATACTTTGATGTTTGTACTGATTCAGTCATACTTTGATGTTTGTACTCTGATTCAGTCATACTTTGATGTTTGTAGTCTGATTCAGTCATTCATTGATGTTGGTAGCCTGATTCAGTCATTCATTGATGTTTGTAGTCTGATTCAGTCATACATTGCTGTTTGTAGTCTGATTCAGTCATACATTGATGTTTGTAGTCTGATTCAACCATTCATTGATGTTTGTAGTCTGATTCAACCATTCATTGATGTTTGTAGTCTGATGCAACCATTCGTTGATGTTTGTACTCTGATTCAGTCATACATTAATGTTTGTACTCTGATTCAGTCATACTTTGATGTTTGTATTCTGATTCAGTCATACTTTGATGTTTGTACTCTGATTCAGTCATACTTTGATGTTTCAATATTCATTGTTTGTACTCTGATTCAGTCATACTTTGATGTTTGTAGTCTGATTCAGTCATTCATTGATGTTGGTAGCCTGATTCAGTCATTCATTGATGTTTGTAGTCTGATTCAGTCATACATTGCTGTTTGTAGTCTGATTCAGTCATTCATTGATGTTTGTAGTCTGATTCAGTCATACTTTGATGTTTGTAGTCTGATTCAGTCATTCATTGATGTTTGTAGTCTGATTCAGTCATTCATTGATGTTTGTAGTCTGATTCAGTCATACTTTGATGTTTGTAGTCCAGCCAACCGCAGGGACCATCCCAGTCTTTCAGGCACATATGAAAAATGGCGGCAGAGTGCAATCTAAGACGTGCCAGAATGAATGGGTAGCATCATAGAACTGTGCCAGAATGAATGGGTAGCATCATAGAATTGTGCCAGAATGAATGGTTATTATTGTAGAACCTATGCCAGAATGAATGGGTAGCATCATAGAATTGCGCCAGAATGAATGGTTATTATCATAGAACCTGTGCCAGACTGAATGGGTAGCATCATAGAACTATGCCAGAATGAATGGGTAGCATCATAGAACTATGCCAGAATGAATGGGTAGCATCATAGAACTATGCCAGAATGAATGGGTAGCATCATAGAACTATGCCAGAATGAATGGATAGCATCATAGAACTATGCCAGAATGAATGGATAGCATCATAGAACTATGCCAGAATGAATGGGTAGCATCATAGAACTATGCCAGAATGAATGGATAGCATCATAGAACCTGGGCCAGAATGAATGGGTAGCATCATAGAACTATGCCAGAATGAATGGGTAGCATTATAGAACTATGCCAGAATGAATGGATATTATCATAGAACCTGTGCCAGAATGAATGGGTAGCATCATAGAATTGTGCCAGAATTAATGGATATTATCATAGAACCTGTGCCAGAATGAATGGATAGCATTTCATAGAACTGTGCCAGAATGAATATTATCATAGAACTGTGCCAGAATGAATGGATAGCATCATAGAACCTGTGCCAGAATGAATGGATAGCATCATAGAACCTGTGCCAGAATGAATGGATAGCATCATAGAACCTGTGCCAGAATGAATGGATAGCATCATAGAACCTGTGCCAGAATGAATGGATAGCATCATAGAACCTGTGCCAGAATGAATGGATAGCATCATAGAACCTGTGCCAGAATGAATGGATAGCATCATAGAACTGTGCCAGAATGAATGGATAGCATCATAGAACTGTGCCACAATGAATGGATAGCATGGTAGAAATGTGCCAGATTGAATGGATAGCATGGTAGAACTGTGCCAGATTGAATGGATAGCATGGTAGAACTGTGCCAGATTGAATGGATAGCTCAGAACTGTGCCACAATGAATGGATAGCATGGTAGAACTGTGCCAGAATGAATGGATAGCATGGTAGAACTGTGCCAGATTGAATGGATAGCTCAGAAATGTGCCAGATTGAATGGATAGCATGGTAGAAATGTGCCAGAATGAATGGATAGCATGGTAGAACTGTGCCAGAATGAATGGATAGCATCATAGAACTGTGCCAGATTGAATGGATAGCTCAGAAATGTGCCACAATGGATGGATAGCACAGAAATGTGCCACCATGGATGGGTACATCACAGAAATGTGCCACCATGGATGGGTACATCACAGAAATGTGCCACCATGGATGGGTACATCACAGAAATGTGCCACCATGGATGGGTACATCACAGAAATGTGCCACCATGGATGGGTACATCACAGAAATGTGCCACCATGGATGGATACATCACAGAAATGTGCCACCATGGATGGATACATCACAGAAATGTGCCATCATGGATGGATAGCACAGAAATGTGCCACCATGGATGGATACATCATAGAATGTTCCAGAGTGAATGGGTAGCATCACACACACAAATGAATGGATAGCATCATAGAGCTGCGCCTGAATAAATCTGTAGCATCATAGATCCTTGACAGAATGAATGGATAATATCATGAAGAAATTCTGGCAGAATGAATCGGTGGTATCATGGAAGTGTAACTGAATGAATGAGTAGTATAGAACTTGGGCACAGTGAGTGGAGTATCATACGGATGTGGCAGAATGAGAATATGTGACTGAGTGACGATGAATGTGGCAGAACAAGTGACTGAGTGAGTGATGATGGATGTGGCAGAATGACTATATGTGACTGAGTGAGTGACAATGGATGTGGCAGAACGACTATATGTGACTCAGTGACGATGAATGTGGCAGAATGAGAATATGTGACTGAGTGACGTACCATTCAGTGTCATCAAGGAGGTGTCAGTGTGTGTATGGACTAGTCCATGTATTGTTGTATGCAACACCTATCTGCTGAATCATGAGCCTACAGTGGGCAGGGTTTAAAGGTGCAATTAATGGGCCAGAATGAAGGAGTGGATGGCAGGATTGCTGGCAGTGTGCAATTAAAGTGCTAGAGTGAATTAATAGATGGTTTGATTGCTGACAGCATGCAGTTTAAGGGTCAGGATGATTTAGTAGATTGTGTGATTGCTGGCGGTATGCAGTTAATTAAAGGGCCTGAATGACTAAATTGATTACATCATTGGTGGAAGTATGCAACTGAAGGGCCAGAATGAATTAATTGGTTACATGAATAGAGGCAGCATGCGTCTTAAGGGTCACAATGAGTAGAGGGATGGTATAATTGCCAGCAGTATGCAAATGAAGGACCCAAATGAATTAATAAATGATATGATTGCTGGCATTCTGTCACTGAACGGCCAGAATGAATAAATGGATGGCATGATTGTCTCCACCTGACCGATGATGACAAGTGTCAGTCTAAACGATCAGGTCTCTTGCTTTGGCCAGAGATGATGATGACATCAGTCAGTCTGTCATGTCAGGTTTCTTTTTTTCACCAATGATTTTTACAGCAGTCAGTCTGTAAATTGATGTCTCAATGACAACAGTCAGTCTGTAAATTGATGTCTTCTTTCTGACCAGTAATGACAACAGTCAGTCTGTAAATTGATGTCTTCTTTCTGACCAGTAATGACAACAGTCAGTCTGTAAATTGATGTCTTCTTTCTGACCAGTAATGACAACAGTCAGTCTGTAAATTGATGTCTTCTTTCTGACCAGTAATGACAACAGTCAGTCTGTAAATTCATGTCTTCTTTCTGACCAGTAATGACAACAGTCTGTAAATTGATGTCTTCTATCTGACCAGTAATGACAACAGTCAGTCTGTAAATTGATGTCTTCTTTCTGACCTGTAATGACAACAGTCAGTCTGTAAATTCATGTCTTCTTTCTGACCAGTAATGACAAAAGTCAGTCTGTAAATTCATGTCTTCTTTCTGACCAGTAATGACAACAGTCAGTCTGTAAATTCATGTCTTCTTTCTGAACAATCATAAAAACAGTCAGTCGGTCTCTTTCTCTATGTTGAGCACTTCGTTTCTCTCCAAGTGTAACAAGGTGAATGCATCAATGGTTGTGTGATTTGTGTCTCATTATCATTATTATCCAACAGCTCTCACAGTGTGTGTGTGTGTGCATGTGTGTGTTTGTGTGTGCATGTGTGTGTGTGTGTGTGTGTGTGTGTGTGTGTGTGTGTGTGTGTGCGTGCGTGCCAGTATGTCATGTCAAAGCTACAGTCAATATGTGGTACACAGGAGTTGAGGATAAGGCAGACAGTTGGGGAGTCTTTTTCTTTTCTTGCAGACCTTGAGGTGAAGAACTGATGAGTTGTTACCCCTCATCCCTCATGATGAGTGAGGTGAGGAACTGATGAGTTGTTATCCCTCATCCCTCATGATGAGTGAGGTGAGGAACTGATGAGTTGTTACCCCTCATCCCTCATGATCAGTGAGGTGAGGAACTGATAAGTTGTTACCCCTCATCCCTCATGAGTGAGGTGAGGAACTGATGAGTTGTTACCCCTCATCCCTCATGATGAGTGAGGTGAGGAACACCTCATGAGTGAGGTGAGGAACTGATTTGTTACCCCTCATCCCTCATGATGAGTGAGGTGAGGAACTGATGAGTTGTTATCCCTCATGATGAGCGAGGTGAAGAACTGATGAGTTGTTACCCTCATCCCTCATGAGTGAGGTGAGGAACTGATGAGTTGTTATCCCTCATCCCTCATGATGAGTGATGTGAAGAACTGATGAGTTGTTATCCCTCATCCCTCATGATGAGTGAGGTGAAGAACTGATGAGTTGTTACCCCTCATCCCTCATGATGAGGTGAGGAACTGATGAGTTATCCCTCATCCCTCATGATGAGTGAGGTGAGGAACTGATGAGTTGTTATCCCTCATCCTTCATGATGAGTGAGGTGAGGAACTGATGAGTTGTTACCCCTCATCCCTCATGATGGGTGAGTTGAAGAACTGACGAGTTGTTAACCCTCATCCTCATGAGTGAGGTGAGGAACTGATGAGTTATTACCCCTCATGAGTGAGGTGAAGAACTGATGAGTTGTTATCCCTCATCCCTCATGAGTGAGGTGAGGAACTGATGAGTTTTTACCCCTCATCCCTCATGATGATTGAGGTGAAGAACTGATGAGTTGTTATCCCTCATCCGTCATGATGAGTATGGTGAAGAACTGATGAGTTGTTACCCCTCATCCCTCATGATAAGTTTTGAATGCCTCATGCTGCATGCATCTACACATTTGTGGACGAAGAGTATGTGACTCTGAATAAACATTCCCACACTGTTGTTTTGCCTTAACTACACATTTTTGGACGAAGAGTATGTGACTCGGAATAAACATTCCTGCACTGTTGTTTTGCCTTAACTACACATTTGGTGGACAAAGAGTATGTGACTCGGAATAAACATTCCCGCACTGTTGTTTTGCCTTTTTATTGGCCGAGTCACTAGAAGTGCCTCCTATTCCAGCCTAATCTGGTGAGTGTATTTCATCTCCCCTTCCCTTTTTGACACAGTCCCTTCCCATCCCCTGCCAACTAAACAGTACATGGGCATCACCATTGGGTGGCATTTGAAAATGAACACCACATGCATGTCAGCATCACATGCCCTTTGAAATGTGTACCACTACATGGGCATCATCAACACACATGAAAATGAGATGACATTTGAAATGTACATCACCACATATACATCGGCATTAGATGCCTGAATGTCGGGTCAGATGACAAGCCAATCAGCATGCAACAGTAAGCTTTACTCATTTGAGGGACACACACACACACACTCACACACACACACACACACACACACACACACACACACACACTTACACACACACACACACACACACACACACACACACACACACACACACACACTCTGAGTCACATTTTGCAGATGTTGTATTCAAACATATTCTGTAAACTGTGATCATTTGAAGATAAAAAATCAACTTGGTCCAGTCACACACAGGAGATTAACAGAGCAAAAGACAATAAGGCAACAGAATGACAATAAGAACAGAATGACAATAAGGCAACAGAATGACAATAAGGCAACAGAATGACAATAAGAACAGAATGACAATAAGGCAACAGAATGACAATAGAATGACAATAAGGCAACAGAATGACAATAAGGCAACAGAATGACAATGAGGCAACAGAATGACAATAAGGCAACAGAAAGACAATAGAATGACAATAAGGCAACTGAATGACAATGAGGCAACAGAATGACAATAAGGCAACAGAATGACAATGAGGCAACAGAATGACATTAAGGCAACAGAATGACAAAAAGGCAACAGAAAGACAATAGAATGACAATAAGGCAACAGAATGACAATAAGGCAACAGAATGACAATGAGGCAACAGAATGATAATAAGGCAACAGAAAGACAATAGAATGACAATAAGGCAACAGAATGACAATAAGGCAACAGAATGACAATAAGGCAACAGAATGACAATAAGGGATGACAATAAGGCAACAGAATGACAATAAGGCAACAGAATGACAATGAGGCAACAGAAAGACAATGAGGCAACAGAATGACAATAAGGCAACACAATGACAATGAGGCAACAGAATGACAATAAGGCAACACAATGACAATAAGGCAACACAATGACAATGAGGCAACAGAATGACAATAAGGCAACACAATGACAATAAGGCAACAGAATGACAATAAGGCAACAGAATGACAATGAGGCAACAGAATGACAACAGAATGACAGTAAGGCAACAGAATGACAATAAGGCAACAGAATGACAATAAGGCAACAGAATGACAGTAAGGCAACAGAAAAACAATATGGCAACAGAATGACAATAAAGCAACAGAATGACGATAAGGCAACAGAATATGGTCTCTAATAACTGCTCAGGGAAATATGTCTGGTTCCAGGGGCCATATCTTGTCACCATGACAATTTTATGTAGGCACATCTTGTTCTCATGACAACAGTGAAGGCACATTTTGTCACTATGGCAACATTATGTGTAGATATAACTCGTCACCCTGGCAAACATTATATCTAATCATTATCATATACATCACCACCTACACAGATAATCATTATCATATACATCATCACCCACACGGATAATCATCATATACATCACCACCCACACAGATAATCATTATATACATCACCACGCACACAGGTCAATCACCTCTCACCGTATCTAATCATTATCATATACATCGCCACCCACACAGATCTAATCATTATCATATACATCACCACCCACACAGATAATCATTATCATATACATAGCTACCCACACAGATAATCATTATCATATATACATCACCACCCACACAGATCATATATATCACCACCCACACAGATCATATACATCACCACCCACACAGATCATATACATCACCACCCACACAGATCTAATCATTATCACACACACACACACACACACACACACACACACACACACACACAGTGACATACACACACATGCGTGCACACAGACTACGAAGAGATCACAAGACATGGGCTAAAGTGGTCAACACCTTTGACATTGATTTCTTCTCTCAGCAAAACAGCAGCTGACATGCAAACAGCACAATACAATGGTACCATGCTGCATACAACACACAACCAGCATACTGATGACACCGTCGACTTGACTGATAATAACTGAATTGGTTGGACAACATTTGAAATAAATGATTGTCATTCCCTAGCTAGTACAAAATTCTACAAATGAAAAAAAGAAATTGAAATGAATTATTTGTATGCCCTGAACATCAGGGAATTGTACAAAGTAGAAAAACTAACGTATCTAATCAATGACATACCTGAAATATTTGGAAATGTAAAACAAATATATGCACGGACACATACATACATGGATACACACACACTTTTTTCTAAAGGAAAAAAAGTATACCAATTCTCCAATCAGTCAAACCACTAATATCATAGCTATTACAAATGCTTCAATCTTTAATAAATGCAACTCGTCCCCATGACCTAGACATTTGATCCTTAACAAGTGCACCACTTCCATCACAACCCCAGCATTTCCACCATTAACAATCCCACTGTTTCTGACAAGAACTACTGCTTCAATCCTTAACACCCCCAACATTTCAACCATTAACAATCCCACTATTTCTGACAAGCACTTCAGTCATAACACCCCAACCCTTCAGTCCTTTACAACCCAAACACTTCAGTCCTTTACAAACCAAACCCTTCAGTCCTTTACAAACCAAACCCTTCAGTCCTTTACAAACCAAACACTTCAGTCCTTTACAAACCAAACCCTTCAGTCCTTTACAACCCAAACACTTCAGTCCTTTACAACCCAAACACTTCAGTCCTTTACAAACCAAACACTTCAGTCCTTTACAAACCAAACCCTTCAGTCCTTTACAAACCAAACCCTTCAGTCCTTTACAAACCAAACCCTTCAGTCCTTTACAACCCAAACACTTCAGTCCTTTACAACCCAAACACTTCAGTCCTTTATAACCCAAACACTTCAGTCCTTTATAACCCAAACACTTCAGTCCTTTACAACCCAAACACTTCAGTCCTTTATAACCCAAACACTTCAGTCCTTTACAACCCAAACACTTCAGTCCTTTATAACCCCAACACTTCAGTCCTTTATAACCCCAACACTTCAGTCCTTTATAACCCCAACACTTCAGTCATAACCCCAACACTTCAGTCCTTTATAACCCCAACACTTCAGTCCTTTATAACCCCAACACTTCAGTCCTTTATAACCCCAACACTTCAGTCATAGCCCCAACACTTCAGTCATAACCCCAACACTTCAGTCATAGCCCCAACACTTCAGTCCTTTATAACCCCAACACTTCAGTCTTAACCCCAACACTTCAGTCCTTTATAACCCAAACACTTCAGTCCTTTATAACCCAAACACTTCAGTCCTTTATAACCCAAACACTTCAGTTATAAAATCCCAACACTTCAGTCCTTTATAACCCCAACACTTCAGTCCTTTATAACCCCAACACTTCAGTCATAACCCCAACACTTCAGTCCTTTATAACCCCAACACTTCAGTCCTTTATAACCCCAACACTTCAGTCATAGCCCCAACACTTCAATCTTTTAAAAGCTGAACATTTTAGTCATAATCCCTACATGTAAATCATAACCCCAACAGCCCAATACTTAAGAACCTAAAGATTTCAGTCATAACTCCTACATGCTAATCATAGCACGAACTCTTCAATCCTTAACAACCCAAACATTTCAATCATAACCCCAACATGTCGATCATAGCCCTCAACTTTCCTATCCCTTACAACCCAAAAATTTCAGTCATAACACCCAGCACTTCAATCCTTTACAACCCAATCATTTCAGCCATAACACCCAATTCTTTACACTGCAAACATTTCAGTCATGACCCCTACATAGCAATCACAAGCCCCAATGCTTCCTTTACAACCAAGTTCTTTGAATCATAATCTCTACACATCAACCATAATCCCATCACTTTGACCTTTCCAACCCAAACATTTCTGTCATAATCATAATCCCTGACACTTCAATTCTTAACAACCCAATCATTTCACACATGACCCCTACACATCAATTATAACCCCTAACACTTCAATTCTTTACAACCCAAACATTTCATTCCTAACTCCTACATGTCAATTTTAACCCCTAACACTTCAATTCTTTACAACCCAAACATTTCATTCCGAAATCCTACATGTCAATTATAACCCCTAACACTTCATTTCTTTACAGCCCAAACAAACTCCTACATGTTAAATTATAACCGTAACACTTCAATTCTTTACAATCCAAACATTTTAGTCATAACCGCTGCATGTCAATTATAACCCATAACACTTCAATTTTTTACAACACAAATATTACAGTCATAACACGCCAACAGTTCAACCCTTGACAGTACAAACATTTCAGTCATAACCTGGTTACCCCAACATGTCAATCATAACCTCCGACGCTTCAACATTTTACAACCAAAATACTTCAGTCATAACATTCCAACACTTCAATCCCTTATAACTCGGACATTTCATCCATAACCTCTACACTTCAATCATAACACCCCAACACTTCTATCTCTTACAACCCAAACACTTCAATCATAGCACCCCAACACTTCTATCTTTTACAACCCAAACACTTCAATTATAGCACCCCAACACTTCTATCTCTTACAACCCAAACACTTCAATCATAACACCCCAACACTTCTATCTCTTACAACCCAAACACTTCAATCATAACACCCCAACACTTCTATCTCTTACAACCCAAACACTTCAAAATCATAACACCCCAACACTTCTATCTTTTACAACCCAAACACTTCAGTCATAGCCATTACAGTCAATCATAATCTAAACACATGAGTCATAATCTCAAAACTTCCATCAATAACAGTCACAGCACTTCAGTCCTAAACCAACCCCTTCAATCATTAACAACCTCAACAGTTTGGGAACTGTATTAAAAATGAGGGCAGTTCTATTGAAAAGACAGAATAAACTTTAAAATCATTATATACTGATCAAATTGTTGGTTTGATATGTCAATGCAACAACTTTAACAAACATTGATCTGTTTGATCACTTTTCTGTATGGTACCCATGTTCAAAGGAGAAACATGCACCCAGTGTGATGGGGGTCAGTTTTCTGGATAGGAATGATGTTTTAAAGCAAACTGGCATGACGCATGGAACATCACGATGCCATAGTTGTGTGGACTTCAACAGCTAAAGAATTTCTTACATGCCCTCTAAAATAATCCGTTATATGAGCATCCACAGGCTGTAAGGTGCAAATGCTTTTAATCTTGCAGTATGAAGGTCTTTCACTCCTATCCGCAACACCTTGAGTAGTGGTCTGTGAGCTAGTATTTCAAACAGAACATAAAAAAAAAACTTGCAGCAATAAAGAGAATTATTCCTGCTCAAACTGGGTCAATAAAGAACAACAATTATGTCAATAAACCAACAATACGCAAGAAGAACGATAAGTGGCATAGTACTGTTCCTCCCAGACCAACAAGTTTCACAAAACTGCTGTAGTCAAATTACACTTAGAGCACAATATCATTCCCACACAATCGTAACAGCAGGACCAGGTGTAAACAGGGTACAGAGGGTGGTGGACGGGCAACGGCAGGTGCTCCCTCGACTCTCAGTCAGTATGGAGACCCGTCTTCATCCCCTCCTTTCCCCAATCCCTTCCCTCCCCTTCTGCGCCACAGGCCAGAGTGGTGGAGGAGGAGGGGGACTTGGCGATGGGCTTTTTGTAGGACTGGCGATAGAAGTTGGCAAAGAGGAAGAAGAGGGAGGAGGAGTAGAAGGTGGCCACCACGTTGATCCACCTCGGGTATCGGCAGTCCGTCACCAGCAGTGATATCACGCAGCGTGTGTTAACACTGACAAACTGGATCTACACACACACACACACACACACACACACAACACACAACACACACACACACACAGATTTCAGTCAGGTAAAAGATTCTTCGATTAGATGAGAGAACCCTTCATTTAGATCAGATAGATGAGAGAACTTTTAAACAGAACACAGATCAATCCAGTTAGATCAGTAATCAAATCAACAACATTAAAGATCCTTTCAATTAGATCAGGGATTCTTTCAATGAGATGATCGACACTTTCAGTTACATAAGAGATCCTTAAGAGATCGTTTCAGTATTGGGCTAGCCATGGTGAGATAACTCCATATACAGGACTAACCATAGTGGGATAACACTATGTACAGGACTAACCATAGTGGGATAACACTATGTACAGGACTAACCATAGTGGGATAACACCATAGTGAAGTATTCATATACAGGACCTACCACAGTGAGGTCTCTAGGTACAAGACTCACCATTGTGAGGCATCTGTGCTCAAGACTCACAGTGAGGTAACTATGCACAGGAATCGTCATGGTGAGATAATCATGTACAAGACCTACCACAGTCAGGTTGCTGCAAACAGCACGCATCATGGTGAGTTAACTCTAGTGAGGTTACTACGAATAGCACTCATCACGGTGAGGTGACTCTGGTACAGAACTCATCACGGTGAGGTAACGATGTACTGAGCTCACCATCATGAGGTTTCTATGTGAAGGATTTACCACTGTGAGATAACAATGTACAGGACTCACCATAGTGACATATCTCTCTAAAGAACTCACCGTAGTGAAGTATCTATGTACAGGACTCATCAGGGTGAGGTATCGATGTACAGGACTCATAGTGAGATAACAGAATTGCCATGGTGAGTTATTTATGTACAGGACTCACTGTGGTGAGTGTCTATGTTCAGGATTCATCATTGTGAGGTAACTATACACAGGACTCACCACAATGAAATATCGATGTACAGGACTAACAGGGTGAGGTATCTATACACAGTGAGGCAAATATGTACAAGACTCACCATGGTGATGTAACAATGCACAATACTCATCATAGTCAACTAACTGTGTGTATGGAGCTCACCATAGTGAGTAATTACATACAAGATTCACCATAGTGACTAAGCTATGTGATGAGGTAACTATGTAAAAGATGCATCGCGGGGAGGGGAATAGTGAGTAATTACATACAAGATTCACCATAGTGACTTAGCTATGTGATGAGGTAACTATGTAAAAGATGCATCGCGGGGAGGGGAATAGTGAGTAATTACATACAAGATTCACCATAGTGACTTAGCTATGTGATGGGGTAACTATGTAAAAGATGCACCGCTGGGAGGGGACTATGGACAGGACTTACCATGGTGAGGTAACTTTGTACAGGACTCATCAAGGTGAGGTACCTTCACAGCCAACAAATTATGGTGAGGTAATTCTATGCACAGGACTCACTATGGTGAGGTAACTATGTACAAGAATCATCACAGTTATGTAACAAAATACAGAACTCATCATGGTGAGGTTGTTATGTATAAGAGTCATGATGGTGAGGTAACAATGTACACGACCCACTATGGTGACTATAAACAAGATTCACCACTATGAATCAACTATGTTTAACAAGGCTTCCTAGGAAGCTTGTGAAGATGGGTTCATTACATGTGTTAATGGCATTTAACAAGGCTTCCTAGGAAGCTTGTGAAGATGGGTTTGTCTGAACATTCCCCTCATGAACTCACCATCTGGAACTTGGTCAGGTAGCGTTTCCACCACAGGTACTTGTGGATCTGTGGCCCTAATGCAGCCAAGCCGTAGTAGGTGTACATGAACACATGAACCAACACGTTGAATCCCCCTGCATAGAACTCTGTGAACAAAGAGACATGAACACATGAACCAACACACTGAATCCACCTGCATAGAACTCTGTGAACAAAGAGACATGAACACATGAACCAACACACTGAATCCCCCTGCATAGAACTCTGTAAACAAAGAGACATGAACACATGAACCAACACACTGAATCCACCTGCATAGAACTCTGTGAACAAAGAGACATAAACACATGAACCAACACACTGAATCCACCTGCATAGAACTGTGAACAAAGAGACATGAACACATGAACCAACACACTGAATCCACCTGCATAGAACTGTGAACAAAGAGACATGAACACATGAACCAACGCACTGAATCCACCTGCATAGAACTCTGTGAACAAAGAGACATGAACACATGAACCAACACACTGAATCCACCTGCATAGAACTGTGAACAAAGAGACATGAGCACATGAACCAACACACTGAATCCACATGCATAGAACTCTGTGAACAAAGAGACATGAACACATGAACCAACGCACTGAATCCACCGGCATAGAACTCTGTGAACAAAGAGACATGAACACATGAACCAACACACTGAATCCACCTGCATAGAACTCTGTGAACAAAGAGACATGAACACATGAACCAACACACTGAATCCCCCTGCATAGAACTCTGTGAACAAAGAGACATGATCACATGAACCAACAAGCTGAAGACATCTGCATAGAACTCTGTGAACAAAGAGACATGAAGACATGAACCAACACACTGAATCCCCCTGCATAGAACTCTGTGAACAAAGAGACATGAACACATGAACCAACACGTTGAATCCCCCTGCATAGAACTCTGTGAACAAAGAGACATGATCACATGAACCAACAAGCTGAAGACATCTGCATAGAACTCTGTGAACAAAGAGACATGAACACATGAACCAACACACTGAATCCCCCTGCATAGAACTCTGTGAACAAAGAGACATGAACACATGAACCAACACACTGAATCCCCTGCATAGAACCCTGTGAACAAAGAGACATGATCACATGAACCAACAAGCTGAAGACATCTGCATAGAACTCTGTGAACAAAGAGACATGAACACATGAACCAACACACTGAATCCACCTGCATAGAACTGTGAACAAAGAGACATGAACACATGAACCAACATGTTGAATCCCCCTGCATAGAACTCTGTGAACAAAGAGACATGAACACATGAACCAACACACTGAATCCCCCTGCATAGAACTCTGTAAACAAAGAGACATGAACACATGAACCAACACACTGAATCCACCTGCATAGAACTGTGAACAAAGAGACATGAACACATGAACCAACGCACTGAATCCACCTGCATAGAACTGTGAACAAAGAGACATGAACACATGAACCAACACGTTGAATCCCCCTGCATAGAACTCTGTAAACAAAGAGACATGAACACATGAACCAACACACTGAATCCCCCTGCATAGAACTCTGTAAACAAAGAGACATGAACACATGAACATACGCACTGAATCCACCTGCATAGAACTGTGAACAAAGAGACATGAACACATGAACCAACGCACTGAATCCACCTGCATAGAACTGTGAACAAAGAGACATGAACACATGAACCAACACGTTGAATCCCCTTGCATAGAACTCTGTGAACAAAGAGACATGAACACATGAACCAACGCACTGAATCCACCTGCATAGAACTGTGAACAAAGAGACATGAACACATGAACCAACACGTTGAATCCCCCTGCATAGAACTCTGTGAACAAAGAGACATGAACACATGTGCCAACGCACTGAATCCACCTGCACAGAACTGTGAACAAAGAGACATGAACACATGAACCAACACACTGAATCCCCCTGCATAGAACTCTGTGAACAAAGAGACATGAACACATGAACCAACACACTGAATCCCCCTGCATAGAACTCTGTGAACAAAGAGACATGAACACATGAACCAACGCACTGAATCCCCCTGCATAGAACTCTGTGAACAAAGAGACATGAACACATGAATCAACAAGCTGAAGACATCTGCATAGAACTCTGTGAACAAACAAAGAGACATGAACACATGAGACAGCACGCTGAACCTTCCTGCACAGAATATTGTGAACAAACAGACAAGACCTTGAACACGCCTGCACAGAATGTTGTGAACAGACAAACAAGACCTTGAACACGCCTGCACAGAATGTTGTGAACAGACAAGACCTTGAACAAGCCTGCACAGAATGTTGTGAACAGACAGACAAGACCTTGAACAAGCCTGCACAGAATGTTGTGAACAGACAGACAAGACCTTGAACAAGCCTGCACAGAATGTTGTGAACAGACAGACAAGACCTTGAACAAGCCTGCACAGAATGTTGCAGACAGACAAGACCTTGAACAAGCCTGCACAGAATGTTGTGAATAGACAGACAAGACCTTGAACAAGCCTGCACAGACACGGCAGTTCTGACTGCTGCATTGAGTCGCTTGAGTCAACGTCTTCAAAAGCGTGAGACGGAAAAGCAGAAGAAACACTGTGAGCGGTCTTGTATCTGACACCCTAGAGTGTCAGGAGATAAGGGCCCAAGGGGGCTTCTCGCGCTTGTACTGAAAGCGTGGAGAATAGCGAACCACACATTGCTTTGCTGTCTGTATCGCGCCTATAGCTGACCAATGTTTACACAACGACTACACACAGCTAGGCGCGGGTAAACCGAGAAAAGCGGAATTGTCTCTGTCCACAACACCCTGTGACCTATTTTCTGCGAAGGTTATAGTGGCGTCAAGTGCCAGGCCGGCCAACGACGCACGGCGCGCGCGTGCAGCACAGGTTGCGCCGGTCGCAAAGTTCTGTCAGAAAGTTTTAAACACGAACTTAATTATGGTACTCACAGAGAAGACTGAAATGCCAGCTTTTGTCACACTCTCAAGTACTCACTGCGCCATTGCTGTCATACAGAAATTATAGTTAAAAAACCTCTGTACAGTAAATATAACTTAAAGATGTTGCACCAGTCTCGAAGCGTCCAAAAACACACAGAGCGTCTGGCCGTGTGGTGGCTGACTAGTTAAGGGCCTAGCCCGAGTCACAAGGCAAAGCGTTGGGCGAACTAAATGCAGTCGCTGTGAGTGTGCGGGCGCGGCCGTGCAGAATGTTGTGAACAGACAAGACCTTGAACAAGCCTGCACTGAATGTTGTGAACAGACAGACAAGACCTTGAACAAGCCTGCACAGAATGTTGCAGACAGACAAGACCTTGAACAAGCCTGCACAGAATGTTGCAGACAGACAAGACCTTGAACAAGCCTGCACAGAATGTTGCTGACAGACAAGACCTTGAACAAGCCTGCACAGAATGTTGCTGACAGACAAGACCTTGAACAAGCCTGCACAGAATGTTGCTGACAGACAAGACCTTGAACAAGCCTGCACAGAATGTTGCTGACAGACAAGACCTTGAACAAGCCTGCACAGAACTGGGTGACCAGACAGCCATCATGTTGTACCTGTCTATGTCTTCAGAGAACTGGGAGAACAGACAGTCATCATGTTGTACCTGTCTATAACAAAGTGGCATAGAACTCTATGTACAGGCAACAGGTGGCCATGGTGTGGAATAGGCCTACTAAAAACTGTTAACAGATCAGCAACATGCTGAACACGTGTGCAAGGAATTCTGTGAACGCTGAGATACAAACATGTTAATATACATGTTGAACACACCATTTTTACCACTTTGTGACACAAGAACTGACATGTTGAGTTTCAGTCTGAGTGTCAGTTTCATGTGGAAGGCGTCATTGTATACGAACCAGTTCACATACCCTATTCAAAATCTGCAAAGCGTCTTGAGGACATAACAAAGGTGTACATCTGCAGAGATAACAACTGGATGTAAGTGAATAAATAAGTATCCAAAGAAGGGCATGTAAAGAAAAGCATGCAGAAAAGGAAGGAGATAGAAGGAGAGCAGAAGGGCATGTGAAGAAAAGCATGCAGAAAAGGAAGGAGATAGAAGGAGAGGAGAAGGCATGTGAAGAAAAGCATGCAGAAAAGGAAGGAGATAGAAGGAGAGGAGAAGGGCATGTGAAGAAAAGCATGCAGAAAAGGAAGGAGATAGAAGGAGAGGAGAAGGGCATGTGAAGAAAAGCATGCAGAAAAGGAAGGAGATAGAAGGAGAGGAGAAGGGCATGTGAAGAAAAGCATGCAGAAAAGGAAGGAGATAGAAGGAGAGGAGAAGGGCATGTGAAGAAAAGCATGCAGAAAAGGAAGGAGATAGAAGGAGAGCAGAAGGGCATGTGAAGAAAAGCATGCAGAAAAGGAAGGAGATAGAAGGAGAGGAGAAGGGCATGTGAAGAAAAGCATGCAGAAAAGGAAGGAGATAGAAGGAGAGCAGAAGGGCATGTGAAGAAAAGCATGCAGAAAAGGAAGGAGATAGAAGGAGAGCAGAAGGGCATGTGAAGAAAAGCATGCAGAAAAGGAAGGAGATAGAAGGAGAGCAGAAGAAGCAAAGGAGAAAAAAGGGAAACAAAAGGGAGGAAGGAACATGGAATAAGAAGGGCAGGTGTAGAAATGGGAAGAGACTGAAGACAGGGGAAGATGGGCGAGTGAACATGACAACGAGACAAAGGGCAGGACCTGAAGACAAAGAGACAAAGGCCAGGACCTGAAGGCAAAGAGACAAAGGCCAGGACCTGAAGGCAAAGAGCCAAAGGGCAGGACCTGAAGACAAAGAGACAAAGGCCAGGACCTGAAGGCAAAGAGACAAAGGCCAGGACCTGAAGGCAAAGAGACAAAGGCCAGGACCTGAAGGCAAAGAGACAAAGACCAGGACCTGAAGGCAAAGAGACAAAGGCAGGACCCGAAGACAAGGCCAGGACTGAAGGCAAAGAGACAAAGGCCAGGACCTGAAGGCAAAGACAAAGGACAGGACATGAAGGCAAAGAGACAAAGGCCAGGACATGAAGGCAAAGAGACAAAGGACAGGACATGAAGGCAAAGAGACAAAGGGCAGGACATGAAGGCAAAGAGACAAAGGACAGGACATGAAGGCAAAGAGACAAAGGCCAGGACATGAAGGCAAAGAGACAAAGGACAGGACATGAAGGCAAAGAGACAAAGGCCAGGACATGAAGGCAAAGAGACAAAGGCCAGGACCTGAAGGCAAAGAGACAAAGGCCAGGACCTGAAGGCAAAGAGACAAAGGCAGGACGTGAAGGCAAAGAGACAAAGGCCAGGACATGAAGGCAAAGAGACAAAGGGCAGAACCTGAAGGCAAAGAGACAAAGGCCAGGACATGAAGGCAAAGAGACAAAGGCCAGGACCTGAAGGCAAAGAGACAAAGGCCAGGACTGAAGGCAAAGAGACAAAGGCCAGGACATGAAGGCAAAAGAGAAAGAGCAGGACCTGAAGGCAAAGAGACAAAGGGCCAGGACCTGAAGGCAAAGAGACAAAGGCCAGGACCTGAAGGCAAAGAGACAAAGGCCAGGACCTGAAGGCAAAGAGACAAAGGTCAGGACCTGAAGGCAAAGAGACAAAGGCCAGGACCTGAAGGCAAAGAGACAAAGGCCAGGACATGAAGGCAAAGAGACAAAGGCTAGGACATGAAGGCAAAGAGACAAAGGCCAGGACCTGAAGGCAAAGAGACAAAGGCCAGGACCTGTAGCGACAAGAGGACAAAAGGCACAGGACAATGAAGGCAAGAGACAAAGGCCAGGACATGAAGGCAAAGAGACAAAGGCCAGGACATGAAGGCAAAGAGTCAAAGGCCAGGACATGAAGGCAAAGAGACAAAGGCCAGGACCTGAGGCAAAGAGACAAAGGTCAGGACGAAGGCAAAGAGAAAAAGGGCAGGCTGAGGAGGACGTGAAGGCAAAGAGACAAGGCCAGGACTGAGGCAAAGAGACAAAGGCCAGGACTGAAGGCAAAGAGACAAAGGCCAGGACATGAAGGCAAAGAGACAAAGGCCAGGACTGAAGGCAAAGAGACAAAGGCCAGGACCTGAAGGCAAAGAGACAAAGCCAGGACATGAAGGCAAAGAGACAAAGGCCAGGACATGAAGGCAAAGAGACAAAGGCCAGGACCTGAAGGCAAAGAGACAAAGGCCAGGACATGAAGGCAAAGAGACAAAGGCCAGGACATGAAGGCAAAGAGACAAAGGCCAGGACATGAAGGCAAAGAGACAAAGGCCAGGACCTGAAGGCAAAGAGACAAATGGGAGGACCTGAAGGCAAAGAGACAAAGGCCAGGACCTGAAGGCAAAGAGACAAAGGCCAGGACGTGAAGGCAAAGAGACAAAGGCCAGGACGTGAAGGCAAAGAGACAAAGGGCAGGACCTGAAGGCAAAGAGACAAAGGCCAGGACCTGAAGGCAAAGAGACAAAGGGCAGGACCTGAAGGAAAAGAGACAAAGAGCAGGACCTGAAGGCAAAGAGACAAAGGCCAGGACCTGAAGGCAAAGAGACAAAGGCCAGGACCTGAAGGCAAAGAGACAAAGGCCAGGACATGAAGGCAAAGAGACAAAGGCCAGGACATGAAGGCAAAGAGAAAAAGGCCAGGACCTGAAGGCAAAGAGACAAAGGGCAGGACCTGAAGGCAAAGAGACAAAGGGCAGGACCTGAAGGCAAAGAGACCAAGGCCAGGACCTGAAGGCAAAGAGACAAAGGCCAGGACATGAAGGCAAAGAGACAAAGGCCAGGACCTGAAGGCAAAGAGACAAAGGCCAGGACCTGAAAGCCATGTGAAGAAAACCAGAGAAGAAGGGCAGAAGAAGATGGCCAGGAGAAACACTGAGGAAGATGGGCAGGAAAAGGACAGAGGGAGAAGGGCGGTGAGAACAGGAAGAAGAAGAAGGGCTTGAGAAGAAGAAAAGGAGAACTAGAAGAAAAGAAGGGAAGATAAAGAAATACTGCTGCAGAGAAGAAGGCGAAGGACAGAAGGCAAGGACGTACTTTCTCCTCCAGGGACGTATCGGGCGACGTACCAACAGATGAGTCCCATGGTGGTGTGATGGTAGACATGCAGAAAGGTCAAATGACTGTTCTTCTTCCGCAAGATGAAGAAAATCTGTTTCCACACACACACACACACACACACACACACAGGTCAAGGTCAACCGACTGTTCTTCCGCAAGATGAAGAAAATCTGTTCACACACACACACACATACACAGGTCAACTGCCTGTTCTCCCACATGGCCAATGTCACCACTGTGATACCCCACATGGCCACTGTCACCACTGTGATACCCCACATGGCCATTGTCACCACTATGATACCCCACATGGCCACTGTCACTACTGTGATACCCCACATGGCCACTGTCACCACTGTGATACCCCACATGGCCACTGTCACCACTGTGATACCCCACACGGCCACTGTCACCACTGTGATACCCCACATGGCCACTGTCACCACTATCATAACATGGCCATTGCCACCACTGTGATACCCCAAATGGCCACTGCCACCACTGTGATACCCCACATGGCCACTGCCACAACTGTGATACCCCTCATGGCCACTGTAACCACTGTGATACCCCACATGGCCACTGCCACCACTATGATACCCCACATGGCCACTGTCACCACTGTGATACCCCACATGGCCACTGTGATACCCCACATGGCCACTGTCACCACTATCATAATAACATGGCCACTGTCACCACTATGATACCCCACATGGCCACTGTCACCACTATGACCCCCCACATGGCCACTGCCACCACTGTGATACCCCACATGGCCACTGCCACCACTGCGATACCCCGCATGCCCACTGCCACCACTGTGATACCCCACATGGCCACTGCCACCACTGTGATACCCCACATGGCCACTGCCACAACTGTGATACCCCACATGGCCACTGCCACCACTGTGACACCCCAAATGGCCACTGCCACAACTGTAATACCCCACATGGCCACTGCCACCGCTGTGATACCCCACATGGCCACTGTCACCACTGTGATACCCCACACGGCCACTGTCACCACTGTGATACCCCACATGGCCACTGTCACCACTATCATAATAACATGGCCACTGTCACCACAATGATACCCCAGATGGCCACTGTGATACCCCACATGGCCATTATCACCACTATGATACCCCACATGGCCATTGTCACTACTATGATACCCCACATGGCCACTGTCACCACTGTGATATCCCACATGGCCATTGTTACAACCGTGACACCTCACATGGCCATTGGCACTACCATGACACCCCACATGGTTATTGTCACTACCATGACACCCCACATGGCCATTGTCACTACCATGACACCCCACATGGCCACTGTCACCACCATAACACCCCACATGGCCACTGTCACCACCATGACACCCCACATAGCCATTGTCACTACCATGACACCCCACATGGCCACTGTCACCACCATAACACCCCACATGGCCATTGTCACTACCATGACACCCCACATGGCCACTGTCACTACCATGACACCCCACATGGCTTTTGTTGCTACCATGACACCCCACAGGGCCATTGTCACAACCATGACACCCCACATGGCCATTGTCACAACCATGACACCCCACATGGCCATTGTCACTACTATGATACCCACATGGTGTCACCACTATGATACTCCACATGGCCACTGTCACCACTATGATACCCCACATGGATACTGTCACCACTATCGTAATAACATGGTCACTGCCACCACTGTGATACCCCACATGGCCACTGCCAACACTGTGATACCCAACATGGCCACTGCCACCACTGTGATACCCCACATGGCCACTGCCACAACTGTGATACCCCACATGGCCACTGCCACCACTGTTATACCCCACATGGCCACTGTCACTACTATGACACCCCACATGGCCATTGTCAATACTATGATACCCCACATGGCCACTGTCACCACTATGATACTCCACATGGCCACTGTCACCACTATGATACCCCACATGGCCACTGTCACCTCTATCGTAATAACATGGTCACTGCCACCACTGTTATACCCCACATGGCCACTGCCACCACTGTGAAACCCCACATGGCCACTGCCACCACTGTGATACCCCACATGGCCACTGCCACAACTGTGATACCCCACATGGCCACTGCCACCACTGTGACACCCCACATGGCCACTGCCACCACTGTGATGTCCCACATGGCCACTGCCATCAATGTGACACCCCACACGGCCATTGTCACCACTGTGATACCCCACATGGCCAATGTCACCACTGTGATACCCCACATGGCCACTGTCACCACTATCATAATAACATGGCCACTGTCACCACTATGATACCCCACATGGCCACTTTCACCACTGTGATACCCCACATGGCCATTATCACCACTATGATACCCCACATGGCCATTGTCACCACTATGATACCCCACATGGCCACTGTCACCACTGTGATATCCCACATGGCCACTGCCACCACTGTGATACCCCACATGGCCACTGCCACTACTATGATACCCCACATGGCCACTGTCACCACTATGATACCCCACATGGCCACTGTCACCACTATGATACCCCACATGGCCACTGTCACCTCTGTGATACCCCACATGGCCACTGTCACCACTGTGATATCCCACATGGCCACTGTCATCACTGTGATATCCCACATAGCCACTGTCACCACTGTGATACCCCACATGGCCACTGTAACCACTGTGATACCCCACATTGCCACTGCCACTACTATGATACCCCACATGGCCACTGCCACCACTGTGATACCCAACATGGCCACTGCCACCACTGTGATACCCCACATGGCCACTGCAATACCCAACATGGCCACTGCCACCACTGTGATACCCCACATGGCCACTGCCACCACTATGATACCCCACATGGCCACTGCCACCACTGTGATACCCCACATGGCAACTGTCACCACTATCATAACATGGCCACTGTCACCACTGTTCTACCCCACATGGACACTGTCACTACTATGACACCCCACATGGCCATTGTCACTACTATGATACCCCACATGGCCACTGTCACCACTGTGATACCCCACATGGCCATTGTTACAACCGTGACACCCACATGGCCATTGGCACTACCATGACACCCCACATGGTTATTGTCACTACCATGACACCCCACATGGCCATTATCACTACCATGACACCCCACATGGCCACTGCCACCACCATAACACCCCACATGGCCACTGTCACCACCATGACACCCCACATGGCCATTGTCACTACCATGACACCCCACATGGCCACTGTCACCACCATAACACCCCACATGGCCACTGTCACTACCATGACACCCCACATGGCCACTGTCACTACCATGACACCCCACATGGCTTTTGTTGCTACCATGACACCCCACATGGCCATTGTCACAACCATGACACCCCACATGGCCATTGTCACAACCATGACACCCCAAATGGCCATTGTCGCTACCATGACACCCCACGTGGCCATTGTCACTACCATGACATCCCAACCGGCTATTCTTAAGGTTTCCATCAAATCCACCCTGTATTTAGGTCACTTCATCATATTCTGAGGAAGAAATGAAAAGCACCATGCTAAGTTTTTGTGACGTATCTACATCATTACCATACGCATAACACACCACACAAAGTGCATGTACTAATGACAGACCAACATTCACACAAAGCACAACACATGTTGCACGTCTTGGTGAAATATCTACATTCAGTACAACTTAAAACACACACCATGTACAGTGCATATCATAATGACACACCTTTATTCAATACCACACACATTACATATCACAGACAGTGCCTTGGTGACACACCCATTTTCAATATGACACACACATTAGGCCACACAAACTGTATGTCATCGTGACACGCTCACATTAAACACTAACACATAATGCACCAAACACAAACTATATCTTAGTGACAAACCCACACTCAATACTGCACTCCTAATACATTACACAAAACAGTATGTCTTAATGCACACTCGTACTCATAAAGTTCTATACACATAATGAACCACTCAACGATTATGTGTTTGTGACAAATCCACATTCAATACCATGCACATAATTCACCATGCAAAATGTGTATTATAGTAACACACCAACATTCAATACCACACACATAACACATCACACAAAAAAGCATATTTGAGTGACAAACCCACATTCAATACCACACACAAAACACAGCATACATGTCTAAGTGACACACATTACATGTGTCATAGACTGTACAATGTGCATCTTTTAGTGAAATACCTACATTCATATGACACACATAATAGACCGCACAAAGTGTGTATCTTAGTGACACACCCAAATTCAATGCCACACATGCAGCACACTGCCCATACCTTGACAGGTTCCTGGTGTATCCTTGTCTGCCAGAAAAGAAAATTGCACACTTGACTGGTGCACAAAGACTGAACAAGTAATTGAACCAAAGACAGCAGTGTACTAGTGTGTGCTCTGTGTATGCTCTCTATTCAACTGACCCCAATACACACACTGTACTGTGCCGGTCAACAGGCTGATTACAGATGACCACACGTTACGGACAGTACTGTCACTGATCCTCCTTTGGATGTATTGCATTGAAAAGGACAGACAGTTTTCTATCATTGAAAAGGACAGACAGTTTTCTATCATTGAAAAGGACAGACAGTTTTCTATCTCTGACAGAGTGTCACGGACAAAAATAGAAAACCGAACTCGTGGTTAGTCGCCAGCCAGTTTGTGTGGACATAAGCTCCAACTCAAATATCCTGGGCGCCAGGTAGACGGCCTCATGCGTCGGGCCGACGCCTCCAAGCATCGCCTCAGCCAATTTGGGCACAGCGAGGAGACTAATCCTAATCCTCTACGGAGACGGTACGGTCCAGCCAGACGGACTAAGTAGCTTGACCGACGCCTCGATGTCTGCCCAGACGGATCTCAACGCCTGGGCCAGACTGATCTAGCCAATTTGTAGGACCAGTGTCCACAATTAAGTCGACGTCGCCGGAAAGGGAGAGGGGGAAGGTATTGTGTAGTGGGGGTGAGATCTAGCTAATTAATTAAATGACCCAATGACCACTACAGAGAGTAAGGCGTGTAGGCGTGACTGTCATGATTTGAATATCCAATGGAATTAGAGGGAGGTAACTTCGGGTACGAGGCGGTAAAAATACTGACCAATGGTACTCGCCCTTTGACAGATGGGTTTTAGGATAAGATAGGAATGCGTGAGTGAAAGAGGGAGAACGAACAGACAGACAGAGAGAGGAAGAGGTTCTGGGTGTAAGCTCTACAGGAGAGAAGAGCAGAGAGATGAGGGGAGGAGAGAAGAGAACCAAGTGGAGGCATTAGCACCAGATAAAGTCTGCAGAGGGAGGACTAAGAAGAGATGTTGAGTGAGAGAGAGAGTTGCTAACTGATGAAGAGAAAAAGAAAGAAAAGGAAAAGAAAAGAAAAGCAACCATGTCCATTTGATAGAGCAGACTAGAAGAGAGAGAGAGAGAGTGCAATGCGTTAATGCAGGAAGAAAGAAAGGAGAACAGATCGATGTCTAATAGTCACTGTTCCACCTGAACCGGGGTTCGACCTCATACCTGGCAGCGCCACTTTCAGCAGCAGTCCGACCTGACCAACGCCAGCGGTCTAACCTGACCAGTGCCAGCAGTCCAACCTGACCAGTGCCAGCAGTCTAACCTGACCGGTGCCAGCAGTTGTGTCGTGCTTGTGAAAGTGACAGTGAAAAGAAAAAAAAAAAAGGAAAAGAAAAGACAGTGATTCGTGAATAGTTTAAGATCACCTGGCCAGGTAAAGTAGAAATCTATTTATACCCGGGTTAGTTAATGATGATTTAGACAAATGGTTTTGTGAAGTTCAAGGAAAGAGAGAATGTTTTATTTGGTTTAATTCCATATGCATTGATGTTTCTTTCTATGATCATGTGTAGTAAAGTTATAGACTTTACTAGTGGTTTGATGTGACGAATGCATGATATATGAATGAGATTGTAAGCAAGCTGTGAGTGTGTTTGGGCTGTGTGCTAGTCCTTCCTCCACTGACATACCCCGAGGTTGACACAGAGAACTGGGTGTATTGCATTTAAAAGGACTGACAGTTTTCCATCTCTGACAGAAAACTGGATGTAATGCATTGAAAAGGACAGACAGTTTTCTGTCTCTGACAGAGAACTGGACGTATTGCACTGAAAAGGACAGTTTTCAATCATTGAAAAGGACAAACAGTTTTCTGTCATTGAAAAGGACAGACAGTTTTCTATCATTGAAAAGGACAGACAGTTTTCTATCTCTGACAGAGAACTGGGTGTATTGCATTTAAAAGGACTGACAGTTTTCCATCTCTGACAGAGAACTGGATATATTGCATTGAAAAGGACAGACAGTTTTCAATCATTGAAAAGGACAGACAGTTTTCTGTCTCTGACAGAGAACTGGATGTATTGCATTGAAAAGGACAGACAGTTTTCTATCATTGAAAAGGACAGACAGTTTTCTATCTCTGACAGAGAACTGGATGTATCGCACTGAAAAGGACAGACAGTTTTCTATCAATGAAAAGGACAGACAGTTTTCTATCATTGAAAAGGACAGACAGTTTTCTATGTCTGACAGAGAACTGGATGTATTGCATTGAAAATACAGACCTTTTTCTATCATTGAAAAGGACAGACAGTTTTCTATCTCTGACAGAGAACTGGCTGTCTTGCATTGAAAAGGACAGACAGTTTTCTATCATTGAAAAGGACAGACAGTTTTCTATCATTGAAAAGGACACAGTTTTATATCATTGAAAAGGACAGACAGTTTTCTATCATTGAAAAGGACAGACAGTTTTCTATCTCTGACAGAGAACTGGATGTATTGCATTGAAAAGGACAGACAATTTTTATCATTGAAAAGGACAGTTTTCTATCTCCGACAGAGAACTGGATGTATTGCATTCAAAAGGACAGACAGTTTTCTATCATTGAAAAGGACAGACAGTTTTCTATCTCTGATAGAGAACTGGATGGATTGCCCTGAAAAGGACAGACAGTTTTCTGTCATTGAAAAGGACAGACAGTTTTCTACCTCTGACAGAGAACTGGATGTATTGCATTGAAAAGGACAGACAGTTTTCTATCACTGAAAAGGAGAGACAGTTTTCTATCTCCGACAGAGAACTGGATGTATTGCATTGAAAAGGACAGGACAGTTTTCAATCATTGAAAAGGACAGACAGTTTTCTATCTCTGACAGAGAACTGGATGTATTGCATTCAAAAGGACAGACAGTTTCTATCACTGAAAAAGACAGACAGTTTTCTATCATTGAAAAGGACAGTTTTTTATCATTGAAAAGGACAAACAGTTTTCTATCTCTGACAGAGAACTGGATGTATTGCACTGAAAAGGACAGACAGTTTTCTATCTCTGACAGAGAACTGGATGCATTGCATTGAAAAGGACAGACAGTTTTCTATCAATGAAAAGGACAGACAGTTTTCTGCCTCTGAAAGAGAACTGGATGTATGGCATTGAAAAGGAGATACAGCTTTCTGTCTCTGACAGAGAACTGGATGTATTGCATTGAAAAGGACAGACAGTTTTCTATCATTGAAAAGGACAGACAGTTTTCTATCATTGAAAAGGACAGACAGTTTTCTATCTCTGACAGAGAACTGGATGTATTGCATTGAAAAGGACAGACAGTTTTCTATCATTGAAAAGGACAGACAGTTTTCTATCATTGAAAGGACAGACAGTTTTCTATCTCTGACAGAGAACTGGATGTATTGCACTGAAAAGGACAGACAGTTTTCTATCATTGAAAAGGACAGACAGTTTTCTATCTCTGACAGAGAACTGGATGTATTGCACTGAAAAGGACAGACAGTTTTCTATCATTGAAAAGGACAGACAGTTTTCTATCTCTGACAGAGAACTGGATGTATTGCACTGAAAAGGACAGACAGTTTTCTATCTCTGACAGAGAACTGGACGCATTGCATTGAAAAGGACAGACAGTTTTTATCAATGAAAAGGACAGTTTTCTATCATTGAAAAGGACAGACAGTTTTCTATCTCTGACAGAGAACTGGATGTATTGCACTGAAAAGGACAGACAGTTTTCTATCTCTGACAGAGAACTGGACGCATTGCATTGAAAAGGACAGACAGTTTTCTATCAATGAAAAGGACAGACAGTTTTCTATCATTGAAAGGACAGACAGTTTTCTATCTCTGACAGAGAACTGGATGTATTGCATTGAAAATACAGACAGTTTTCTATCATTGAAAAGGACAGACAGTTTTCTATCATTGAAAAGGACAGACAGTTTTCTATCTCTGACAGAGAACTGGCTGTCTTGCATTGAAAAGGACAGACAGTTTTCTATCATTGAAAAGGACAGACAGTTTTCTATCATTGAAAAGGACACAGTTTTATATCACTGAAAAGGACAGACAGTTTTCTATCATTGAAAAGGACAGACAGTTTTCTATCTCTGACAGAGAACTGGATGTATTGCATTGAAAAGGACAGACAGTTTTCTATCATTGAAAAGGACAGACAGTTTTCTGTCATTGAAAAGTACAGGACAGTTTTCTGTCATTGAAAAGGACAGGACAGTTTTCTATCACTGAAAAGGACAGACAATTTCTATCTCTGACAGAGAACTCGCACTTACTGTGTCCAGGTACTCGATGATCTTGGAGAAAAAATACCACCATGCTACACTGGCCTCCTGCAAAAAAAAGGATGTGGGTCAGTAATAGTGGAAACATTTCCCCTCTATATGACACATTTCATTATTTCACATTTTGTTTGAAGTAATTATGACCTGCATTTCATTTATAGGTAAAAGCTAGATATCATCATTTCAAATTGTGGAATTGGTATTTCATTTCACTTTGTGTACTGATGGATGATAAAATCATTGAACATGTTGTTGGGGGAAAAAGTCATACTGATTGTTTTAAAGACAAAATTAATGCAGATATCTGAACTCAGACACAGACCCTGTAATTAATCTGGTGACATCTTCAGAGAATTGATATGACAGTGACCATGTTGTCAGTGAGGAGTTATCTTCAATGTACTATCACCGTAGAAGCTGTAGCCAATCAGGTGTGGCCTTCAGTAGATTGACACTACAGATTCTGTAGCCAGTCAGATGTCACTGTCAGTAGACTGACACTACAGATTTTGTAGCAGTCAGGTGTCACCTTCAGAGAATTGACACTACAGATTTTTGTAGCCAGTCAGGTGTGACCTTCAGTAGATTGACACTACAGATTCTGTAGCCAGTCAGACATCACCTTCAGTAGATTGACACTACAGATTCTGTAGTCAGTCAGGTGTCACTTCAGCAGATTGACACTACAGATTCTGTAGTCAGTCAGACATAACCTTCAGCAGACTGACACTACAGATTATGTAGTCAGTCAGGTGTCATCTTCAACAGATTGACACTATAGATTCTGTAGTCGGTCAGGTGTCACTTTTAGAGGATTGACACTACAGATTCTGTAGTCACTCAGGTGTCACCTTCAGAGCACTGACACTACAGATTCTGTAGTCAGTCAGGTGTGCCCTTCAGAGGATTGACACTACAGATTCTGTAGCCAGTCAGGTGTGACCTTCAGAGCATTGACACTACAGATTCTGCAGTCAGTCAGAGTCTCAGACATCACCTTCAGAGGATTGACACTACAGATTCTGTAGTCAGTCAGACATCACCTTCAGAGGATTGACACTACAGATTCTGTAGTCAGTCAGGTGTCACCTTCAGAGGATTGACACTACAGATTCTGTAGCCAGTTAAGTGTCACCTTCAGAGGATTGACACTACAGATTCTGTAGCCAGTAAAGTGTCACCTTCAGAGGATTGATACTATAGATTCTGTAGTCAGTCGGGTGTGATCTTCAAAGGACTGTCACCATAGAAGAACCTGTAGTCTGGTGCAGTTTCTGCTGATGTTCCGCTAAAGCTGTATTCAATCAGCTCTCTCTCTCTCTCTCTCTCTCTCTCTCACACACACAACACACCACACACACACACACACACACACACACACACACACACACACATATATATATATATTATATATATATATATATATATATATATATATATATATATATATATACATACACATACACCAGCATATACATACCCTGTAGCCAATGGCGGTTGTAGAGTAATCAGGAGGTTGACACAGGAGGTCAAAGCTATTATAGTAACCACAGGCACAGAACTGAAATCAAGTCATTGTCATTGTAATAGCCACAGAACTGAAATCAAGTCAAAGTCATTATAGTAGCCACAGGCACAGAACTGAAATCAAGTCATTGTCATTGTAATAGCCACAGAACTGAAATCAAGTCAAAGTCATTATAATAGCCACAGAACTGAAATCAAGTCATTGTCATTATAATAGCCACAGAACTGAAATCAAGTCATTGTCATTATAATAGCCACAGAACTGAAATCAAGTCATTGTCATTATAATAGCCACAGAACTGAAATCAAGTCATTGTCATTATAATAGCCACAGAACTGAAATCAAGTCTTTGTCATTATAATAGCAACAGGCACAGAACTGAAATCAAGTCAAAGTCATTATAATAGCCACAGAACTGAAATCAAGTCAAAGTCATTATAATAGCCACAGAACTGAAATCAAGTCAAAGTCATTATAATAGCCACAGAACTGAAATCAAGTCAAAGTCATTATAATAGCCACAGAACTGAAATCAAGTCTTTGTCATTATAATAGCCACAGAACTGAAATCAAGTCTTTGTCATTATAATAGCAACAGGCACAGAACTGAAATCAAGTCAAAGTCATTATAACAGCCACAGAACTGAAATCAAGTCAAAGTCATTACAATAGCAACAGGCACAGAACTGAAATCAAGTCAAAGTCATTATAATAGCCACAGGCACAAAACTAGTGATATCAAGTCAAAGTCATTATGATAGCCACAGGCACAGAACTGAAATCAAGTCAAAGTCATTATAATAGCCACAGAACTGAAATCAAGTCAAAGTCATTATAATAGCCACAGAACTGAAATCAAGTCAAAGTCATTATAATAGCCACAGAACTGAAATCAAATCAAAGTCATTATAATAGCCACAGAACTGAAATCAAGTCTTTGTCATTATAATAGCCACAGAACTGAAATCAAGTCTTTGTCATTATAATAGCAACAGGCACAGAACTGAAATCAAGTCAAAGTCATTATAATAGCCACAGACTGAAATCAAGTCAAAGTCATTACAATAGCAACAGGCACAGAACTGAAATCAAGTCAAAGTCATTATAATAGCCACAGGCACAAACTAGTGATATCAAGTCAAAGTCATTATGATAGCCACAGGCACAGAACTGAAATCAAGTCAAAGTCATTATAATAGCCACAGAACTGAAATCAAGTCAAAGTCATTATAATAGCCACAGAACTGAAATCAAGTCAAAGTCATTATAATAGCCACAGAACTGAAATCAAGTCAAAGTCATTATAATAGCCACAGAACTGAAATCAAGTCTTTGTCATTATAATAGCCACAGAACTGAAATCAAGTCTTTGTCATTATAATAGCAACAGGCACAGAACTGAAATCAAGTCAAAGTCATTATAATAGCCACAGAACTGAAATCAAGTCAAAGTCATTACAATAGCAACAGGCACAGAACTGAAATCAAGTCAAAGTCATTATAATAGCCACAGGCACAAAACTAGTGATATCAAGTCAAAGTCATTATGATAGCCACAGGCACAGAACTGACATCAAGTCAAAGTCATTATAATAGCCACAGAACTGAAATCAAGTCAAAGTCATTATAATAGCCACAGAACTGAAATCAAGTCAAAGTCATTATAATAGCCACAGAACTGAAATCAAGTCAAAGTCATTATAATAGCCACAGAACTGAAATCAAGTCAAAGTCATTATAATAGCCACAGAACTGAAATCAAGTCAAGTCATTATAATAGCCACAGAACTGAAATCAAGTCAAAGTCATTATAATAGCCACAGAACTGAAATCAAGTCAAAGTCATTATAATAGCCACAGAACTGAAATCAAGTCAAAGTCATTATAATAGCCACAGAACTGAAATCAAGTCAAAGTCATTATAATAGCCACAGGCACACAACTGAAATCAAGTCAAAGTCATTGTAATAGCAACAGGCACAGAAATCAGGCTAAAGCTAAATAACAGCCACAGAACTGAAATCAAGTCAAAGATATTAAAATAAACTACCAACAGGCACAGAGGTAATCACATTAAAGCTTCTGTAATGGGCACTGGAACAAACTGAAATCAGGCCAAAGATGTAATAATGGCCTGAAATAAGGTCACAGCTACTATCATAACCACACAACTCAAATCAGACCAAAGAGGTAATAATGGCCTGAAATAAGGTCACAGCTATTATCATAACCACAGAACTCAAATCAGGCCAAAGAGGTAATAACAGCCTGAAATAAGGTCACAGCTACTATCATAACCACACAACTCAAATCAGGCCAAAGAGGTAATAATGGCCTGAAATAAGGTCACAGCTATTATCATAACCACAGAACTCAAATCAGGCCAAAGATGTAATAACAGCCTGAAATAAGGTCACAGCTATTATCATAACCACAGAGCTGAAATCAGGTCAAAGAGGTAATAACAGCCTGAAATAAGGTCGAAGCTATTATCATAACCACACAACTCAAATCAGGTCAAAGAGGTAATAATGGCCTGAAATACGGTCACAGCTGTTATCATAACCACAGAGCTGAAATCAAGTTAAAGCTATCGCAATGGGCAGGGGAGGGAACTGAAATCAAGTTAAAGCTATCGCAATGGGCAGGGGAGGGAACTGAAATCAAGTTAAAGCTATCGCAATGGGCAGGGGAGGGAACTGAAATCTGGTCACACTTGTAATGGGGACAGGCCTAGAACTGAAGTCAGGTCAAAGCTGTTGTGATAGACAGACATCAATGAGAAACAATGTCAAAGCTATAGTTAATAAATAGGCAAAGCACAGAGCTGAAACCAGCTCAAGTCAAAGCCATAGTAATAGGCACAGACACCGTACTGAAATCAAGACAGAGCTATTGCAATAGGCAAAGAAATTAAGCTGAAACATGGTAAAATTTATTGTCATAGGCAAAGAAATTAAGCTGAAACATGGTAAAATCTATTGTAATAGGCAGACCTGAAATCAGCTCCAAGCTAACTCAATAGGCACACACATTGCAATGGAAATATGTCTAGGCCACTGTAAGAGTCAAAGGTGCTGAAGTGGAGACAGACAGACACAGACAAACAGACAGGCAGGCACAGAGAGAGAGAGAGAGAGAGAGAGAGAGAGAGAGAGAGAGAGAGAGAGAGAGAGAGAGAGAGAGAGAGAGGGGTATCTTGAAGAACATGTAAGGCGACAGGCAAACCATAAAAAAGTAGTAGATTTGATAGATAGAGAGTGGTGTACTGGTGTGCCTCAAACTGAGTCAAAGAACACGTAGAGCAACAGGCCGACCATGAAGTTGTAGACATGATAGACAGAGAGTGTGTACCTCAAAGAACGTGTCAAGTGACAGGCCGACCATGAAGTTGTAGACATGATAGACAGTGGTGTACCTCAAAGAACGTGTCAAGCAACAGGCCGACCATGAAGCTGTAGACATGACAGACAAAGAGTGTGTACCTCAAAGAACGTGTAGAGCGACAGGTCAACCATGAAGCTGTAGACATGAGAGACAGAGAGTGTGTACCTCAAAGAACATGTAGAGCGACAGGTCAACCATGAAGCTGTAGACATGAGAGACAGAGAGTGTGTACCTCAAAGAACATGTAGAGCGACAGGTCAACCATGAAGCTGTAGACATGAGAGACAGAGAGTGTGTACCTCAAAGAACGTGTCAAGTGACAGGCCGACCATGAAGTTGTAGACATGATAGACAGTGGTGTACCTCAAAGAACGTGTCAAGCAACAGGCCGACCATGAAGCTGTAGACATGACAGACAAAGAGTGTGTACCTCAAAGAACGTGTAGAGCGACAGGTCAACCATGAAGCTGTAGACATGAGAGACAGAGAGTGTGTACCTCAAAGAACATGTAGAGTGACAGGTCAACCATGAAGCTGTAGACATGAGAGACAGAGAGTGTGTACCTCAAAGAACATGTAGAGCGACAGGTCAACCATGAAGCTGTAGACATGAGAGACAGAGAGTGTGTACCTCAAAGAACGTGTCAAGTGACAGGCCGACCATGAAGTTGTAGACATGATAGACAGTGGTGTACCTCAAAGAACGTGTCAAGCAACAGGCCGACCATGAAGCTGTAGACATGACAGACAAAGAGTGTGTACCTCAAAGAACGTGTAGAGCGACAGGTCAACCATGAAGCTGTAGACATGAGAGACAGAGAGTGTGTACCTCAAAGAACATGTAGAGCGACAGGTCAACCATGAAGCTGTAGACATGAGAGACAGAGAGTGTGTACCTCAAAGAACATGTAGAGCGACAGGTCAACCATGAAGCTGTAGACATGAGAGACAGAGAGTGTGTACCTCAAAGAACATGTAGATCGACAGGCCGACCATGAAGAAGTTGTAGACGACGAGGAGGCCGGTGACCTTGAAGGGTTCCCTATGCTGCATGAAGGAGGGACCATACTTCACCACCAGCAGATACACACATGTCAGCAACACCACGCCCTCTGGACTCCGCATTAACGGCCACTCCGACACACGAGGGTCTGGCACGCACGCACACACACACACACACACACACACACACACACACATGCATGCGCGCATGCACACACGCACACATACATGCGCACGCGTTAAAATTGATGTATACTGCAATGAATAAAGGATTAAAAACCAATAGAGAATTTGTAAAAATGAAGTTTTTTGTCAGCATACATTGGATGGAGTATTTCGCTAGTCTCTCGGAAATCAGGTTATTAGGTTGGTCTACCTGGCATGGAATATGTAGTTGGTCT
>CM031606.1:1735538-1738038 GCA_018398815.1 Conus ventricosus
AATCCTATTATATCTTTGTCCAGGTACACTCAAGTTATACCTGTTCACTTTCTTATTCACCCTTTACCCTTTCACCCACCCCATTCACCCCTGTTCACCTTTCCACATTCACTTACACTCACAATATACCCGTTCAAGCACGCCTAAAATCATATTCGCCCCAATTTACTCTACGCCCCCTCCCCCTTATCCAATACCCCAGGCCCTCATACAACATCTTAACCCACCCCTATTTACGCTATACTCCCTCATGCTTATTAAATACCCCTATTCATGCCTATAGATATTACATCCCTCATCATATCTATCCAACATGTCCATTCACCCCTATGAACTACCTCACCCTCATCAAATGCCCTTCTTCACACATATTCATGCTACATCCATACCCTTATCCATGCGCCCCATTCACCTCTATTCATAACACACCCCGTTTACCCAAGTCACAAATACATCATATTCACCCTGTTCCCGCTACATCCCCACTTAACCCTGTTCCCCAGACCCCAGTCCTCCCTTTTCACGCCACAGCCCAGTCAGCCCTGTCCTTGTACTGCACTCTGTTCAGTCCTATTCATGATACAGGTCCCCCCTCCCCCCCATTCTCACCACACACTTCCTATCGCCCCACTGGAGGGAGGAGGCATTGCCGCTTCGCCAGATTTGGTTCATGAAAGGCGTGCTGTGCGTAGGGCGTGGCATACACCTACACCTTCCCATCCTCCCCTCCCACATCCTTCCCCTCCTCCCTCCCTTTTTCGGCCCTCCCCACAGCTAACACTCTGCCCTCTTGCCCAACTACCTCTTGCTGGCGAGTCCCCGTCCCACCACCAACATACCACGTCCTTTTGCTGCCCCCTTGCTCCCCTCTCTACCCCCCCCCCCCCCCCCCCCCACACCCCGGTGGCGTGATGGTCGCCAGGGGAACACGCCACACACCAAACATTGCGCACAGTTCAGTGAGCACTTCAACACAGGAATGACACAGACTACACCCAATGGATTTTCCCCAAACGGCTCGGCCAAAGGGCAATGCCGACACCTCTTTTTACCAATCGCAGTGAACTTGACATCATTCTGCGAATCAGTGGCCCAGCATGTATGTTAAAGAATGAGACAGAGATTTCAAGGCAAATACGAAGCTGAAACACAGTATAGTTTTGTATTCAGTTTCTTTCTCTTCATGTTCAACACAGTTGTTTTGTGGTGCTCCTGGTAAAAGAAGAAATCTTTTTCTTGTACGTTCAGCATTATCCCTCCCTTCCCCCCCCCCCCCTCCCGCCCCTCATCCTCTCTCCCAGCACAGCACGATAACAGCCTCTGATTGGTAGCATGAGCCGGCGGATTTTTTTTTATTTCTATTTTTTTTAACACTCAACAGGTACGTTAAAGTAATGCATTATACGTGTGAACCCCGAACAGCATGTCGACGTGGGCACATAATTGTATGAATCGTGGAGGAAAGCGACTCAGTTAACGGTTTAATCACTTCTGGATCACATCCCTCTCTTCCCTCCCTCCCCCCCCCCCCCCCCCCCCCTTTCCTTCAGCTACATTCCATCAAACATTTTATCTCCCCCTGCTTCTCTTCCCAAATATGTCACACACACACACACACAGACACAGACAGAGAGAGGGGAGAGAGAGAGAGGCTTGGTGTGGACGAATTCTATGGTGACATGAGATCGAGTGCGCCAACCGGTGAATGCATGGTTTCTGTCCACATACATGTACAGTAGCCTGGCTTTGCATTTTGAACGGCTTGGGTCTGTAAGTGGCAAACTGTTTCACTCATTTCTAATCGCAAATGACATTCAGAAAATGAACCAGAGCAGAGTATCGTATACAGAACAAAGCCCTGTGAAATAAATTGTTCTCTGATATCTTGTAATCGTGGAAAATAAATATGAAATGGACTTTACGTTTTTTAGGTGAATGTAAACAAAATGCACACTGTAGATTAAAAGCATACTGTAATTATCCATAACGATAATGATACACAAAAACATCAGACACATAATTTAAATATTGTCATGACTACCACTGGGTACATGTCCAAACGCACTGATACACAAGATGGTAAATAAGGTATATCAATCAATGTCTTTCGAAACTAGATCCGTCAATGTTTTTGGAAAGCAAAATTCGGTTTGTCATTCTCGGTCCATTCGTCTTTTTAAAAAAAAATAAAATAAAAATTAAAAAAAAGCAAAACAAACAAACAAACAAAAAAACCGTAGAAAACTATAATCCCGGTACACTGGCTATACCATACCATGCTGGCAAGGCTTCATGCTTATATCAAGCTCTAACTTTTTTTTTCTAGTTCCAACAAAACTTTCCACACTTTACGCATTAATCATCCAGCCATTTGAGTTCATGTTAATCAATACATGTAATAACCGAATGCGGAGATCTGTATGAAATGTCTGGTTTATTATCGAATCAATCGGGGTTTGAGATGATACACTAAAAACGTTTTTGTAAATGCAAATAAATG
>CM031606.1:1745538-1798038 GCA_018398815.1 Conus ventricosus
GTCACATAACAGTGAGATGACCCCCACATACAGTCCCCATGACAGGTCACATACAGTGAGATGACCCCCACATACAGTGCCCGTGACATGTCACATACAGTGAGATGACCCCCACGTACAGTCCCCGTGACAGGTTACATACAGTGAGACGACCCCCACATAAATCCCTGTGACAGGTCACATACAGTGAGATGACCCCCACATAAATCCCCGTGACAGGTCACATAACAGTGAGATGACCCCCACATAAATCCCCGTGACAGGTCACATAACAGTGAGATGACCCCCACATAAATCCCCGTGACAGGTCACAAAACAGTGAGATGACCCCCACATAAATCCCCGTGACAGGTCACATAACAGTGAGATGACCCCCACATAAATCCCCGTGACAGGTCACATAACAGTGAGATGACCCCCACATAAATCCCCGTGACAGGTCACATAACAGTGAGATGACCCCCACATAAATCCCCGTGACAGGTCACATAACAGTGAGATGACCCCCACTAAAGTGAATGACAGGTCACATACAGTGAGATGACCCCCACATACAGTCCCCGTGACAGGTCACATAACAGTGAGATGACCCCCACATAAATCCCCGTGACAGGTCACATAACAGTGAGATGACCCCCACATAAATCCCCGTGACAGGTCACATAACAGTGAGATGACCGCCACATAAATCCCCGTGACAGGTCACATAACAGTGAGGTGACCCCCACATAAATCCCCGTAACAGGTCACATAACAGTGAGATGACCCCCACATAAATCCCCATGACAGGTCACATAACAGTGAGATGACCCCCACATACAATCCCCGTGACAGGTCACATAACAGTGAGATGACCCCCACATAAATCCCCGTGACAGGTCACATAACAGTGAGATGACCCCCACGTTCAGTGCATGACAGTTGTAGTAAACTGGTTGGCACTGGTAGGTTGAGGGGAGGAGGAAAGGGTGTGTGTGTGGGGGGGGGGGGGGGGGGGGGGGGGGGGGGGGGGTATAACACCCGATTTGTTTCCAGCGATAAAACATTCAGCTGCATGACTCTCTTCTTCAGTTCCTTGTGGTCATCGTTTATAATACAGTTCCTTAAAATTGTGGTCATCGTTTATAATGCAGTTGCTCGTGGTCATCGTTTATAATCCTAATATTGATCCCGCTTCGCAGTCAGTGAAACTTTCTGGTAGCGCTTTAGGAGATCTTCGCTTAGTGTTGTTTGTCATGAGTGTCACGGGCGAACCAGTATTTGAATTTATTCCTTGAGTTTTAATGGGCTGTTCGTTACAGAAGTTGACAGCGGCTTATACTTAGTATGTGGGGTGTAGAGGAGGAGGGGGTAGCTCCTCTGTTGCATTCAGTTAGTGCACCGCCCGTGTGGATCATGCATCCCCTCAGTAAAACCCTCACATAGGAGTAGTGTGAGAAGGAAGCTGGAGACCGGGGTGAAGGTGGTGTGGGTGCTGTCATTTCAATAACGGTGCAGGGAAGTGTCTTGCACGTGTTCTGTGCATAAATTGTGCTGTTTATGCTTAGCGTGGGGTGAATGTGAGTAGGTGTTTGTGTGGGGCGGAAGGGGAACCTTCTGCGCTATGCTAGTGTTCGGATCTCTTTCTTTCTTGCTTTTGCATTGCTGGTAAGAGGCCACGTCCTCGGCTGGTAGCCATATTTCTTTTTTCCACTTCGTCGTGGAGGGCAGCGGAACCGGGCCGGAACCCTTCGCTGGGCGGAAGGCAGTCCACTCAGCTTTAAAAGGATCTCAATCCTTGGGCACCAACAACGTTCTTCAGAGTTGGTCCAAACTCTTACCTTCTTCGTTGGAGGTGGCGTATTTACTGGTGGGCTTTGACTCTTCGTTGAGTGAAGCTTGCCAGTAGTTTTCTTCTTCACCCGCCGTTCTGGTAAATATATATGTATAAGTATGGTGTGTTGTAATTTCGTTGGGTTTGAGAATTTGTACGCCAAGATGGGATTGGCATTTATTTGGTCAGTTCGTATTTAAGTGACATTGAGGTCATTTAGGCCTATTTAAGTTGGATGTTAAGCAATGGCTGGGTTTGGGGAGCTACTTGTATGTTTGACATATATATTTGGTTTTCAGGATCAGGATCAGGATCAGGGCGTTGTATCAATACAACTTAGCCTATTTAGGCTTTTTACGCCCCTTCTGTATGTATATATCCTTTTCTTTTTTCATAACCGTTGGTCCAGTCATAGGCTAGCTCAGACTTATTATCCATCAAATTCATATCTAATTTTGTTAATAATTCATGTTTATCTATGAGGTTCTTGAACACATTAATACTGGGTGCACGTTTGATGTTAAGTGTTAGTTTATTCCAAAAGTTGGTTACTCTATTAGTAAAAGTAAATTTTCTTAAATTCGTTCTAGAATATTGTTTAAATATCTTATCTTCACTGTTCCTTGTAACATTCTTCTGCGGAGTACAAAAAAAGCGTGCTTTATCAACATCATCAATTTCATTAAATATCTTGTATGCCTGAATCAAGTCACCTCTTATTCTTCTTGCCTTAAGTGTTGGAAGTTGCAAATATTTTAATCTTTCCTGATATGAGTAATCTTTTATATTATGAATCATTTTGGTTGCTCTTCTTTGTACCTGTTCTAGAGCTTCTGATTGTCTCTTTAGCATTGGATACCATACAGTGTTGCCATATTCAAGAACAGGTCTAACTAGTGTCTTATATAATTGCAAAAAAGTGTCCTTTTCCATAAATGTAAAGGTTCTTTTTATTATTCCAATCATTCTGTTAGCTTTATTAATACTATTTACAATATGATTGTCAAATAATAAGTTTTTGTCAAAAGTCACACCTAGGTCTTTCTCTTCTTCACATTTAGATACTTTTATTTCCTTGCCCCCAATTTTCATTATATACTCCTTTTGTGGGTTTGTTTTACCAATATGAAGTACTTTACATTTTTCTGCATTAAAATATAGGTTCCAAGTATCAGACCACTGTACTAATGTTTCAATATCCTTTTGTAATTCCTTATGTAATTTTGGAGAGTTATACAGTTTTGTGTCATCTGCAAAGACTTTGCATGTACTCTTTAATTCTACAGGGAGATCATTTATAAACACCGTAAATATTGGTCCCAAAATACTACCTTGTGGTATCCCACTAATAACATCAGCACTATGAGAGAAGGAGCTACCAATCCTTACCTTCTGAGTTCTTTTTGATAAAAAGTCTCTAACCCAACCAAGTATATTTCCTATTATTCCATAAGACTCTAATTTCTTTAAAAGTCTTTCATGTGGTACTGAATCGAATGCTTTTCTAAAGTCTAAATACAAAACATCTATATTCTCTCCTTTATCTATCTCCTTTGTGAAGTCTTCCATCACTTCTAAAAGTTGAGTCACACAAGATCTTTTTGCACGAAATCCATGCTGACACTCAGCATATAATTTATTTTCTGTCATATGTTTAATAATAGCCTCTCTAATAAATGATTCTAAAATTTTGCATATAATGCATGTTAAACTCACTGGTCTATAATTTCCTGGATCTGTTCTTGTACCTTTTTTGAATACTGGAATGACTGTAGCTGTTTTCCAATCTGAAGGTACTATCATTTCTTTAACAGATTTAGAAAAGAGTATGTAAAGTGGGAAGGCCATTTCCTCGTTTAGCTCTTTTAGTATTCTCGATGGGATGGCATCCGGACCACATGCCTTATTAGGGTTTAAAGATTGAAGTTTCTTTTTTATTGCATCCACTGAAATATCTACATTTTCCAACATTATGCCTTTTGACCTTGAGGCTGGACCTAGAACAGGCATATTATTAGTATCTTCCCTTGTGAATACACTAGAAAAAAATGTATTCAAAATATCTGCCTTACCTCTATCTGTCTCCACTGTGTCACCATCCTTAGTCTCTAAAGGGCTCACTCCAGTATTCATCTTTGTTTTCGATTGTACATATCTTACAGTGGAGTCGGTCATATGTGGATAAATGTTGGAGTCAGGATATTCCAGAAGCGATACTTCAAGGATTGAAGCAAATTATTTTATTTTATTTTATTTTTTTTTTTTTTTTTTAAACATCAAGTCGGGTCCGGAACGGAACGAGTTGCCGCCGACTAACATTCAGTCGACTAGCGGAGATTTCCGATGTGGCGCTTCCGCCATTGGTTCCACTCCTTGTCTTGTTTGTTTGTCTCTGTGGTTTTTCTTTTATTTGTTTTTTTTTTATGAAAGTATATTATAGATAAAATGGAAGAATGTGTGAGTTTTATGGAATTTCATCTGGTATTAATTTAAAATGTAATGTGAACTTCCAAGTGTTTACTGCATTGCAATTTGTAATATGAATGAGAATATAATGTGAAGTATGAGAATTATGAGAATTATAGTTAAGGAAAAGAGGAAAACGGCAAGGATTCGGGAATAGATGAAACCAAAAGAAAATGGTGTTTATAAAAGTTTGTTCTTTGAATTCTTTAAATTGTACGTACACAGTCCACACATGCCCTGCATTCACACACATAATCCACAATCATCACGATTATGCGGCGAGGGACTGACATCCGCCGCAGGGCGTTTCTTGTGTTTTTCGTTTCTTCTTCTTGAGTGGAGATGGGCCACAGTTGCTGAAGTTGGGCGACCTGGAGATGTTCCCGGAGGGAGGGATTCCGGAGCCGAACCTGAGGGGTGCGGGAGTCCGGCGCAGGAGGGAGTCTTCTCGACAGTGAGGAGCACATCCAGACGTGCTTCAGAGATTTAATCCGAGGAACACTCTTGGACAGCAGTCTTCAACACAAAGTTATGTGGCAAGTGTGTGTGGTGTATGGGCTGTGGATTTGTGTGCGTACGCTAGTGTGATTTAATGTATCCTGTTATGCCTGTTGGTTATATTAGTTTGTTTCTCCTCTTCTTCTATTTGTTGGGGGGGGGGGGGGGGGGGGGGGGGGGGGGGGGGGGTGGTTAGCTTTAGTTGGTGATAGGTCGGGTGGCAGTGAGATCCGGGTGGTGGTGTTTTTTTTTTGTCGAAGTTCCCATCTATCGGGTTATTTTGTCCCTTAGCGACAGTTAGCTCTTGATAGGGTCTATACTTTGGGTTGTTTTTTTTTTGTGTAGTTATTCTTTTTCCTGTCTTTCCCCCTCTTCTTTGTTAGGTGACCCCCATCTCATAAATGGAGTATATGTGCGAGTGATTGAGGTGTTTATTATGTTTGAGTAAATTTGTGTATTTATAATTTAATAAATGTTATTTGTTCGTAATTCCTGGAGTGGTCTGGAGGTAGTGAGTGGTTGAGTGTTGTGCCGCTATGCTCTTTGTCTGTTCCTGCCTCATTCCCCTGACAGGGTCTTTTACCCTTGACATTTAGTAATACTCCGTAAATATTTCACAAACAGTGGGATTGTTTATTTTTTTTGTTTTGCTGTGTTTCTGCTGTTAAATGTTTCATGACACTGTAATTATTGTCATCTCTGGATCTTCTCAGCGTGGAGGCGGTGTGACTGAGAGGTGACACCGGTACCAGGGGCACACCATGCCGCTATCAGTGCAGCCTTGCAGCTTGCCTGCAACCTTGACCTTGGGCAGCATGGGGAAATCAGATATGCTGCTGGCCGTCCCTGACCCACCCTCACACGCTCTCTCTCTCTCTCTTTTATTTCATCAGACGTGATGCTGTGTGATAAGTCAACACATACTGATATCACCTTGACGTCACAGCCGTGCCTTGAGCATTTGCACAGTTGTCGCTCAATAGAGCACCTAGCGCTCAGGTCAGTGGCTCCACTCTGGGCGACCTTGCAGCGCCGTACCATCGTTGATAACAGACTGTTATCACTGTACATACGTGCTGTTCTCGGCTAGCGCGTTGACAAACGTCCTCTGACTAGGTGTAGTCCATTGCACTTTGAGCTACTGAAAACACCTCCAAGTGCATGAGACATTGTACTTTGAGCTATTGAACAATAACAAAGCAACAAACAACACCCACCCCTCCACCCCCATCCTTTCCACCTTTCCTTCCTCCCAAAAGCCTCCCCTCCCCACCTCACCCCACCCCCCCCCCCCCAAAAAAAAAGTCAGCCGCCTAATTCTCTAGTGGCGCTGATCTGTGGATGTGGCATTCGGTTCACACGGTTTTTGCTGGGCACGCCTTCCAATACATGTCAAATTTTGTTTTCAAACATTTTATTTACTTCTTCAACATAAGCATTTGTTATATCACATTATCAGTCATGATCCATCCATAATGATTTTAAATTCGAGAATGTAGTTGTACATGTATTAGTAAGTGAAAGGGATTCAGTTGAAGAGGTTTCTTTTTTCATACATCAGACGAAGACCAATCAAGGCAAAAGAGGACAAGGATAAAGTAATAACATAGTATATCCAATACATGTCAAATTTATGTTGTTTCTTTCCAGACTTTTTGAGCCTAGTTAACAGGAGTGTACATAGGTACACAACACTTACCTAGTTAACAGAAGTGTGCATAGGTACACAGCACTTGCCTAGTTAACAGGAGTGTGCATAGGTACACAGCACTTGCCTAGTTAACAGGAGTGTGCATAGGTACACAGCACTTGCCTAGTTAACAGGAGTGTGCATAGGTACACAGCACTTGCCTAGTTAACAGGAGTGTACATAGGTACACAACACTTGCCTAGTTAACAGGAGTGTGCATAGGTACACAACACTTGCCTAGTTAACAGGAGTGTGCATAGGTACACAGCACTTGCCTAGTTAACAGGAGTGTGCATAGGTACACAGCACTTGCCTAGTTAACAGGAGTGTGCATAGGTACACAGCACTTGCCTAGTTAACAGGAGTGTGCATAGGTACACAACACTTGCCTAGTTAACAGGAGTGTGCATAGGTACACGACACTTGCCTGGTTAACCCCACCAACAGCCTCATCTCCCCGCCAACCCCACCCATCCCCGTCATCGTTGTCATAACTGTTTTATAAAAGGTCACCTTCATTCGACAGCTCTCTCTCTCTCTCTCTTCTCTCTCTCTCTCTCTCTCTCTCTCTCTCTCGTGAGTATGTGTGGTGTGTGTGTGTGTGTGTGTGTATATGCTTTTGTACCACTCACCATGGGTTATCCCTTCCGCCCGCGCGCGCGCGCGCGCGCGCGCGCACGCGCGCGTGTGTGTGTGTGTGTGTGTGGTGTGTGTGGTCTGCGCGCGCGCAATTGTAAGTGCGAGCGAAATTGTATGTGCGAGTCTGGGAGAGTGCTACATACGGGTGTGGATTTTGTATGTATCTTTCGCTATTCTCAATTTACGATCATACAGTTGGTGTGAGCAGTTTTGTAAATGAGCGTGATCAGTAGAAATATTACAGCATCAGTGTGTGTGATTTCATTTTTGTTTTTTGACCTCATTGCAGATAGGTCGTGTGCCTTTGCAATTAAAATTTTCCGAGTTCTCTCTCTCTCTCTCTCTCTCTCTCTCTCTCTCTCCTCTCTCTCTTCTCTCTCTCTCTCTCTCTCACAGGGAGACAGGGGACAGGGGTTGTCTTTCTTGACTTCAAAAGGCGTTTGATCTTGTTGATCATTCCATTCTTCTAAAGAAACTATCTGTCTACTTGAACCATACCCCGACAATCTCATTATTCCAATCATACTTGAACGATAGGACTCAGTATGTGGCGCTTAATGGGAAAAACCTCCACTTCAGACTTTGTCAGACATGGAGTCCCACAGGGCTCTGTACTAGGCCCCTACTATCTGCATCTTCATCAATGATTTACCATTGTCCGTATCAGATGAAAAGGTCCACAACAGATTTATTTGCTGATGACTCGTCGCTCCAAACGAATGGTAGTGATCTACAAACAATAGAAACTTCTCTCCAGGAAAGTCTAAACGACGTGTCAGACTGGTGTCATTCAAACTCAATGGTCATACACCCAGCCAAAACCAAATCTAATGATTATAGCTACCCGCCAAAAAACACCAGTTGACTCCTCTTTGCCTAAAACTTCAGTTGAATGGCACTTCCATCGAGCAGGTAGATGAGCATCGTGTTTTAGGGTTAAACGATAGATAAAGAATTGAAATGGCAATCTCATCTAAATAACGTATGCAAGGTAGTCTCAAACACCTTTCCTGTTATCTCAATTAAAGCGCTACGTCAACAGTAATGTGCTTAAACTTTTCTTCAATGCACACATAATGTCACGTATAAATTACGCCTCAACAGTGTGGGACGGCAGTAGTGACGTCCACAAAAAAAGGCTGAATTCTCTCCATAGACGTGCAGCAAAGCTACTCCATCCAGCTGTATCTCTAACAACAGACATAAAACTAAAAGCGCTGAACATACTTCTCTGAATAGGCAATTGGAATTCAACAAGGCATTTATGTTTACAATCTTGACAGATACTATGCCATGTTATATATCAATGCCCTTTTTACAAGATCGAACAGCTTTTCTGGCTCGACGAAATTCCTTCTTCCCTACCCACGCATTGATCTATACAAAACAAGTCTAGCTTACTCTGGACCATATGTCTGGAACTCACTTCCACCGAATCTACAAAACATGAATACTTTAAAACCTTTCAAGGAACATTTGCATAAACATTTTATGTCTCAGTAGTTAAATTATTCGATTACAATGAATAGCGTCCATTCGCCAAGTCTTCTGTGAACCATACTTTGGATAAATCGTCTCACATAAAAACCTACTCCGTTAAAATCGCTCATCCCCACTTCCACTCTGTCTACCATCCCTTTTCTCCTCCCCCTACCTACCATTTTCTCTTCCCCACCCTCCTCTGACCTCTCTCTCTCTGTAGTTTTTGTTTGTTTGTTTGCTTGTAAGTTTCCTTTTGTTTTACCATCCCCATCTCATTAGTGCTTTTATGAGCAGTTTGCTTATCATTGTAGAATTAGATTATCATGTTGCTATGTTCAATTGTCTGTATGAATGATATGTGCTGAAATAATGTATGCATGACAAGGACAGATTGTAAGACTAGGCTTTGGCCTAAAATCTTCATCCTTGGGTATTAAAGATCAATCAATCAATAATCAATCAATCAATCAATCAATCAATCAAATCAATCAATATCAATCAATCAATCAATCAATCAATCAATCAATCAATCAATCAATCAATATCTCTCTCTCTCTCTCTTTACAGCAAAATGATGCAGAGAAGCAAGAGTCCGGAGTACCTCTGTCTGTCTGTCTGTCTGTCTGTCTGTCTCTCTCTCTCTCTCTCTCTCTCTCTCTCTCTCTCTCTCTCTCTCTCTCTCTCCAGCAAATGATGCAGAGAAGCCGAGTTCGGAGTACCTCTGTCTGTCTGTCTGTCTGTCTGTCTGTCTGTCTGTCTGTCTGTCTGTCTGTCTCTCTCTCTCTCTCTCTCTCTCTTCTCTCTCTCTTCTCTCTCTCTCTCTCTCTCTCTGTATTATGAAGAAATTGTCGATGATTAATAATGAATCTCTTGCCCTGTTTTTTGAAATTGTTTGATGCTCAGATCCTGCCCATGCTACAATGTGGGGCTGAACTGCGGGGTCCATGCTACAATGTGGGGCTGAACTGCGGGTCTTGATGATACTCAGATCCTGCCCATGCTACAAATGTGGGGCTGAACTGCGGGGTCCATGCTACAATGTTGGGCTGAACTGCGGGGTCTTGATGATGCTCAGATCCTGCCCGTGCTACAATGTTGGGCCTGAACTGCGGGGCTCCATGCTACAATGTGGGCTGAACTGCGGGTCTTGATGATGCTCAGATCGCCCATGCTACAATGTGGGGCTGAACTGCGGGGTCTTGATGATGCTCAGATCCTGCCCGTGCTACAATGTTGGGCTGTACTGCAGGGTCTTGATGCTGCAGCTGCAATGCAAAAAGGTTAATTTATTTGCCATAAAGAGGTTTTTGGGTTGTCTCACCACAAACCCGAATGATCTTAATGTTGGTGAGACTGACAGATACCCCATATCTTTGCACTCCACTGTTAAATGTGTCAGGCACTGGTTAAACTAACTCAGATGGCTGAACATAGATGCCTCATAAAGCGTATAAAATGTGTGAGAACTAATAATCGACGCAAGATGAACTGGTGTGCATGTTAGAATGAAATACGAATATGGTTGGGGTATGTAAGGCTCAGCCAAGGTGTCGGAGAATATGAACAACTTTGTCCGTACGTTTAAAGAATTATCGATTGTAGATGGCATGACTGGAATTTCCATGTTTTAAAATAGTATCGGGTTTAGTTTTAAAAGAACATTTAATGATCTGCATTCTCTCCCAATGTGCATGTCACTGCGTATGGACAGACACCTAAGTTTATAGTGACATGGTGAGTGGTTGTGGACGGGACAACCCATGGTGAGTGGTTGTGGAAAGGACAACGCATGGTGAGTGGTTGTGGATGGGACAACCCATGGTGAGTGGTTCTGGACAGGACAACCCATGGTGAGTGGTATGTGGACAGGACAACCCATGGTGAGTGCGAGTTGAAGGACAACCATGGTGAGTGGTTGTCGACAGGACAACCCCTGTGGTGGTTGTGGACCGGACAACCCATGGTGAGTGGTTGTGGACAGGCACAACACATGGTGATGGTATGTGGGTGGGGCAACCATTGTGAGTGGTTGTGGACGGACAACCCATGGTGATGGTTGTGGAAGGGACAACCCATGGTGAGTGGCTGTGGAAGGACAACCCATGGTGATGGTTGTGGAAGGGACAACCCATGGTGATGGTTGTGGAAGGGACAACCCATGGTGAGTGGCTGTGGAAGGGACAACCCATGGTAGAGTGGTTGTGGAAGGGACAACCCATGTGAGTGGTTGTGGAAGGGACAACCCATGGGAGTGAGTGTGGAAGGGACAACCCAATGGAGAGTGTTGACAGACAACCCATTGTGATGGTTGTGGAGGACAACCCATGGTGAGTGGAAGGGAACAACCCATGGTGAGTGGTTGTGAGACGGACAACCCATGGTGAGTGGTTGTGTGACAGGACAACCCATGGTGAGTGGTTGTGGACGGGACAACCCACGGTGAGTGGTTGTGGACGGGACAACCCATGGTGAGTGGAAGGGACAACCCATGGTGAGTGGAAGGACACCCATGGGAGTGGTGTGGACGGGACAACCCTGTGAGTGGAGGGACAACCAAGGTGAGTGGTATGGGACGGACAACCCATGGTAGAGTGGTTGTGGACGGGACAACCCATGTCGAGTGGTTGTGGACAGGGCGACATAATGGAACAAAAGACTTAATTATTTTCTTTCTTTTCAGTTTTTCCCAGAGAGAGAGAGAGAGAGAGAGAGAGAGAGAGGCGTCTGTTATCTACTGGCTTTATTTGGTGTAAAATCAACCCAACACACACACACACCCACACACACACCCCCACACCAGATTTTAATTTTACAAGGGGTAAATAAGGGAAAAGAAAAAAAAAAGATCTTTGGTTTTTTTTTCTTTTTGTTTTTTGCCCTTTTTGAGTGGGGTCGGGGTTTTTGAAAAAATTTTTTCCTTTTTTTCCCCTTTTTCCTTCCCATTCCTTTTTTTTCCCCCTTTTTCTTTCCCACTGGGGGAAAGGGGGGGGTTGGGTTTTCTTGCTTAAAAAGGGTTTGTTTTTTTCCCTTTTCCCTTTTAAAGAAATTTTAACTTGAACCACACTTTAATTTTAATATTTTAAAATAGGCCCAAATTGGGCGTTAAGGGGAAAACCCTCACTTACTTTTAGAATGGGTCCCCGGGGCTTGCTGGGCCCCCATTTTGCTTTTCAAAGATTTCCTTCCGAAGGTTGAAAAGGTCACACAATTTATTTCGAGGGATGTCCCCCAAAAGGGGGTGTTTTACAAACAAAAAACTTTCCCCGGAAACCCCAAAGCTTCGCTTGTTTTTAAAATCAATTCTTTACACCGCCCCCTTTTTTGATTATATTTACCCCCAAAAAGTTGTTTTTTGAAAAATTTTTTTAATCCTTTTGGGCTAATGGGCTTGTGTTTTGGGTTTAAATTTTGTAAAATTAAAAATGGTTTCTCTTTCGGCAGGGCCTCCCTTTTTTTCTGTTTTTTTTTGGTTTTCGCACAGTATGGCAAAATTTTCTTCGTTTTTAATTTTTAAAAAATTTGTTTAGGGGGGGGCCTATTCCCCACAAAAAAAGGGAATGTTTTTTTGGCGTGAAAAAAATTTAACCCCCCCTGTTTTCGTTTTAAAACAAAAAGGCAAAAACCCTTTTGTTTTGGCAATTAATTCCGGGTTTTTTTCTCCTTTCTTTCCTTTTTTCTTTCCCTTTTTAAAGTCGAAGTTTTTTGGCTCAGGTTTTCTTTTTCCACCATTTCTAAAAAAACAAGTTACTTACCGGACCTATTTTAATCTCTTCCCCCGATTCCCCTTCTGTTAAAAACCCTTTCAGGAACTTTGAAAAAATTTTTTGTTCGTGGAAATTTTCGATTCAATGATTTTCCATTGCCGTTTCGGGAAATTTTGGAAAAGTTCAACTTTTAAACCTACCCCTTTTAAAAAACGAATATTATTGTTCATCCCTTTTTCCCCCCTCAATTTTTTTTCCCCACCTCCTGTTTCCTCTTTTTTTTTTTTGGGGCTTTTTTCTTTTTTTTACCCCCCCCCCCCTTTGGGGCTTTTTACAGTTTGCTTATCTTGTGGTGTTTTCTGTTTTTTAGTTAAGTTTGTTTAAGATTTTTGGGGAAATATTAAAAAAGGACAGTTGTAAAACATTTCCAAAAAAATTTTCACTTGGGTTTAAAATTTTTAAATCAAAAAATAATTCAATAAAAACTCAACTTAAAAATATATAATATCACAAAAAATATTTATTCCCTTTCTTTTCCCAAAAAATGTAAAACAAAGCAAAACTCTGTCTCTTTTTGTTGCTGTTTCTCCCCTTTTTTCTTCTTCCCTTTTCTTTTTTTTTCCCCACCCCTTTAAGAAAAACCAGTTCGGGCCCCTTGCTTTTTTCCGCTTTGTCTTCTTTGTCTGCGTCTTTTTCCTTTCTCTTTCTCCTTCTCCTTTTCCCCCTTTTTTTTATTAAAGAAATTTCTTTTAAATAAATTTTTGTGTTTTTTGAAATTGTTTGGTCATCCCCCCCGGGCCAATGGGGGGAAAAGGGGGGTCTTCCAAAATTGGGGAAAATCCCCGGGTCTTGTTTTAACCACCCTTTCCCACTCTTTTTCAAAAGGGGGGGTCTTCCTCAAATTTGGGTTTGTTTGGGGGCTTGATTTTTCTGTCCTCCCCTCTCATTTGGGTTTTAATGGGGGGTTGTACGGGGGGGGTACTGGGGGGTTTTGTGATGGGATTGATGTTAAGGGGGGGGGCTGAATGGGGGTTTAGACTGTTTGCCTTTCATTTGGGTTTAGCATTTTTCCTCACAATCAAAAATTAATTTTTTTTCAAAAAAATTTTTTTTTCCCCCCCCAAAACCCCAATATTTTTTTTTTTGAATGACGCCCCCCCAATTTTGTCCCTTTTTTGGTGTCGGCCCTTTTTTTTCTCTTTTCCCTAAATTTTTCCTTTTAAAAGGAAAATGTGGAGAAAAAGTTTCGACCCCCGTTTGAATGGGGTTGTCGCTGTTGGTCGTTGGGTTTGGGGGGTTTTTCTCCCTTTTCTTTTTTTCCCCTTTCCCTTCGTTTAAAAATTTCGGATTTAGATGGCTGCGGGTTTAATTTTTTAAAATAGTTTTGGGTTTTTTAAAGTTTTTGACGGGGTTCCTCCCAATGTGTGTATGGGGGCGATTTAATTTTATTGCAGGGTAGTGGGGGGAGGGGCATCCCAGGGTGGGGTTTGGGGGGGAAAACCGATTGGGGGTTTATAAAAAATGTGGGGGTTTGGGGCGGCAAAGGGGGGAGTTTGTGGCGGGGCCCCCTTGGGGTTTGGGGTTTGGACGGGGCCCCCAAAAGGGTTGGGGTTGTCGCAGGCCCATGGTGGTGGGGGGGAAAAGGAAAAGGGTTGGGGTTTGGCAAAACCGGGTGATTTTTGGGTTTGGGGCCTTGGAGGGGTTTTCGGGACCCCAAGGTAGGGGGTTGTAGGGCCCCCATGGTTTCTGGGAGGGAACCCCCAGGGGAGGGGTTTAAGGGAAAAATGTGGGGGGTTTGGTAAGGGAAAAAAGGGTGGTGGCTTTTGGGGGGGGATTAAAATGGTGGGTTGTAAGGGGAAAAAACCGGTGTGTTTGGGGGGGAAAAATTTTGAGTGGGGGGGAAGGGAAACCCGGGGAAATTTTGTTTGGTAAAAAATTTGAGGGGTTTTTAAAGGGAAAAACCCATGGTAGGGGAAGGGGACCCCAAATTTGGTGAGGGTTTTGTGGCGGGAAAACCCCATGGTGAGGGGTTGGGGAAAAGGACAACCCTGGTGGAGTGGTTGTGGAGGGACAACCCACGGTGAGTGGTTTTGGACGGGACAAACCCTGGTGGTGGGGGAAACCCCAGGGGTGGTGGAAGGGAAAACCCCATGGTGAGTGGTTGGGGAGGGGGAAAACCCATGGTGGGGGGGAAAGGGACAACCCAGGTGAGGGGTTTGGGGAGGGGGCCCGGGTGGGGGTTGTGGGGGGCAACCTGTGAGTGGTTGTGGCGGGGCCCCATTGATGGAAAAAGGGGACTTTTTATTTTTTTTTTCCTTTTGAGGGGAAAGGAAAAAGGGAGGGGGTTGACCTGGTTTTTTTTGGGGCCCAAAAACCAAAAAACCCCACAAATAACCCAAAAATTTTTTTTTCCCTTTTTTCCACCCCTTTTTTTTTCCCCACCAATGCCGGAAAGGAAAAAACTAAAAAAATGTTAGGCCCCCTGAAAAGTTTGGACGGCAACCCAGGATTGGTTTTTCGCCTATTTGTGACGCCCCGGGGGGAAGGCAAAGAGGAAACCCCCCTTTTTAAGTTAAAGGGGCCCGGTTTGTTTTTTACCAAAAATTTGCCCCACAAAAAATTTGTGGGGACCTTCAAAATTTTTTCAAAATTTTTAATTTTAGTTTTTTAAATTTTTTTTTCTTCTTTTTAAAATTTTTTAAGAAAATTAAAAGCTCTGTTTAAAAATGGAAAAAAATTTTTGGGTTTTTAAAACCCCAAAACTTTAAAATTTAAAAAAAAAAATTTCCCTCACTTTTCCTTTTTTTCCTTTTTTTCCCTTTTTTTAAAAAATTTTTTCCCAAACTTGTTTTTCTGTAAAAGATCTTAAAAATGCCCCTGGTTCCCACAAAAATTGCTTTCTGCCTTCTCAGTTTATTCTGGGATCATTAAAAAGAAAACCCCCTTAAAACCCTTTACGTTGTTTTTTTTTAAAATTTTGGGACAAAAATCAAATTTTTTTAAAATATCGAAAAAATTTTTTTAAATTTTGGGTTTTATTTTTTTAACCTTTTTTCCCCTTTTAATAAAATTTTGGGGTTTTTCATAAATTTATCGGTTTTCCATGTTTTTTTTTTTAATCTAACCCGTTATTTTTTTTTTAACTTTTAAAATTTTTATAAAAAAAACCCTTTTGGGGTAAATTGAAGATTTTACCAAATTTTTTTTTAAAATTTTTTCTTTTGTAACATTATTTTTTTGGTTTGTTTAAAAATTTTAAAGTTGAACCGGGAAAATTGGGACTTTAAAAATTTCTAATTTTCCCCAAAAATTTTTAAATCCTTTTATGGTGTCTTTTAAAAAAAACCCCCCCCCTTTTAAAAATTTTTAAAAAGAATTTTTTTAAATTTTTGGAATTTTTTTTTTCCCGGGGACAATTTGAAAAAGTTTTTTTAAAATTTCTTTTCGGGGGGGATTTTTTTTTTTTTACTATCGTTTTTTTTTTCTTTCCGAAAATTGTTCGTAAAATTTAGACAAATGAAAAGGGCCAAGTTGTTTGTTTTCAAAATTTTTTAACCAAAAAATTTTTGGGGCTTGTTTAATTTTTTCCCCCTTTCCAATTTTGGTTTAGTGAATTTAGGTCAGTTTTCGAATATTTTTTTTTTAGGCCCTTAGCCAAAGGCCTTTTTTTTAGGAATTTTTAAATTTTTGTGAAATTTTTTTTAAAATTTTCCCTTTTTATGTTTTTAAAAAATAAAGGCCTTTAAACCTTTTTTTTCGGGGAGTTCAAGGCTTTTTTTTTTAATTTTTTCCCCTTAGGCGCAGTAACCTATTTTTTGGCCAGCTTTTTTTTTTAGAAAAATTTATTTTTTTCCAAATTTTTTTTTTTCATTTAAAATTTCCCCTGCTTTGGGAAAATTTTTTTTTTTTAAATGGGCCCCCCTTTATCTTTTTTTTAAATGAAATTGGGGGTTTTTGAAATTTTTCGATTCCTTTTTTTCCCTAGGAAAAACCAAAAAAAGGGGGCTTCCCTTTTTTTTTCCCAATTTCCCAGTCTTTTAATCTAGGTTTCATTTTAAGCGTAAAGGGGTTTTCTCCCAAAAGGTTTTTTTTTGGTGTAATTTTTTCAAAATTGTCGTCAACCCTTTTTTTTGCTATTTTTTTTAAATATAACCCCCCCTATTTTTAAATTGTTTTTGTTTTGATTTTTAATTTTTTTAATGGGGTTCCATTGTTTTTTTACAGCCCCTTTAATATTTTTTCAGGTTTTTTAAAAAGGGCAAATTTTGGGGTTTTGAAAAATTTTGTTTTCCCTTTTTATTTTTGGTTTTTCTTTTTAAAACCAAAAACATTTGTAGTTTTAAAAGGACCCTTCTTTTCCGTTGTTTTTTATTGTTTTTTTTTTAAAGAAGGGGGTTTAAAGTTTATTGTTCCTTTTTTTTTAAAAAAAAAAAAATTTCATTAAAATTTTTTTAAAACCAAATTTTCGGGGGCCCTTTAAATTTTAAAAATTTTTTTTGTTATTTCCCTTGTGACCCAGACGAACCTTTCGAAAAGGTTTTCCCCCCCCCAAACAGTTTTTAACCCCCTTTTAAATTGTAAATGAAAAAAATTTTTTTTAAAAATTGATTTTTATAAAAAACCAGAAATTTTGTGGTCCAAAACTTTTGGGGTTTTTATTGTACAAATTTTCCCTTTCCGGTTGGGTCTTTTAGTTTATTTTAAAAAACCCAAATTTTAAAAAAAAAAAAATTTAAAAAAAAAAAAACAAAAAAAAAAAAAAAAAAAAAAAAAAAAAAAAAAAAAAAAAAAAAAAAAAAAAATTTTTTTAAAAAATTTTTTTAAAAAAAAAAAAAAAAAAAAAAAAAAAAAAAAACCCCCAAAAAGGCTTTCCCCCGGGGTATAGGAGGTTTAAAACAGTTAAAACTTTTTTTTGCATTTCTGGGTAAACTAAACGAATGCGAAAATTTTATTCTATTTTTTTGGTTTTGTGGTTAAAAAACCAAAAAATTTTATTTTGATTTTTCAAAGGCGGCCAAAAACTAATTTTCCCAAATTTTGAGGTTGCCATATTTTTCATTTTTTTTTTAAAATAAAAATTTACCCAGTTTTTTTACATCCAGCAAAAAATTTGGGGGCACGGGTTTTATTGAACCTTCTCCCTCTTCTCCAGGGGCTTATGCTAAAAAATAAACGGCAGGAAAATACAAGGTTGGGGCCCCCAAAGAAAAGGAGAATTTAAAGCTTAAAAAAACGGCCCCCCAAAGAAAAGGAAATAATCACGGGGCCCCGGCCCTTGAAGACAAATCTTTGCTTTAAAAGGGTTTTAAAATCACTTTTTTCTTTTTAAAAAAGGCCGGTTTTTGGTTTTTTCTTACAAAAAATTTTTTAAAATTTTTAAAGTTTCCCCATGGGTTGGCCCATTAAGAAACTATTTTTTTTGGGGGAAAAGACAAAAATTAAACATAAGGGCTAATTTTACGGGTAATTTTTTTAAAAAAATTCCCAAAATCATTGTTTTTTCCCCGAAATAGGCGGCTGGGGGGGGACAGGGGTTTGAAAACCGCCGTGTTTTGGTACCCCCCGGTTTCTTTATTCAAATTTTAACCCTTTAAAAATCAAATTTGGACCCTTGCTCCAAAAAAGGGGTTTTTATTTTTTTGTTTGCGTGGGGTTTTTCATAAAATTTTTCTTTAAAGTTTTTTTTTTTTACCTTATTGTAATTTTTTTTTATGCAAATCTAGTTTTACCTTTTCAGTTTTTGGGCGGTTTTTTTTTTCCTTTAAACAGCCTAATGGGCGTATAGCCTCAAGGGTTTTTCTTTTTCCTTTTTTTTCTATTTTTCCCCAAAATTTTTTGCTTTTTGTTTTTAATTTTATTTTTTAAAATATGGGGCCGTTTTTTCTCGTTTGGGTAGCCATTTTAGTTTTTGTTTTCTGTTTTTTAAAATTGGGGTTTTCTTTATGCTTTTTTTTTCTTTGGGCCCATTTTTTTTCTTTTTCCTTTTTTTTTTGGTTATCTTTAGTTTTGTATTGTTTTGAATTTGGAAAAAACCCCCCAATTTTTTTGGGGTTTGAAATGAAAGGCGATTTTGTTGTTTATCCGGTTTTCAAATTTACTTTTTTTTTTTAAAAATTTTTTTGTCTGGTTTATTTTTAAGTTAAATTTTGTTTGGGTCCCCCTTTAAAAAATTTTGGTTTTTTTTTTAAAACTTATCTTTTTTTGGGGGGCCGGGCCAGCTTTTTTTTTAAAAAGTTTGCCTTATTTCTTTTTTTCCCCCAAAAGGGAGGGGGGGATGCGTTTAAAAGGGTTTTCACCATTGCTCAATCAAAATAAAAATTTTTTTTCCCCATTCCTGCCAGTTTTTTAATAATTAACTTTTTTTTTTTTTTTATAAAAAAATGCCAGCGGGCTTTTTTTGGGACCCCAAGGCTGGGGGTTTCGTAAAAATTTAAGGGGATTTTCTTTAAAAAATTTTTTTATTTATTGTAAAAAATTCCCGAAAAATTTTCCGGCCTGGAGCGTTAAGTGTTTGCCAAAGGTTGGCGTTTACTTTCAAATAACTTTTAAAAAAAGACCCAAAAAACTTGCCCTTGGGGGAAGGGCATGAAGATTTTTAAAAATTGGGGCGAAAATTTTTTTTAAAACCCTGCACAATTTTAAAATTCGATTTTTGGAACGGGAAATGAAAGGGGTTTCTTTTAGGAAGAAAATAAAAAAAACTAAAATTTTAATCGACTTTTAAGAGGCCCCAAAATTTGCGTTTAAATTTTCGGGGAATTTTTTTTCCTTCCCCCGTTTTTTTGGGGAAAAAGGGTTGCCCCTTATTTGGAGTTTTAGGAAATTTTAAAATATTTAAAAAGATCCCATACTTTAAGACATAAAAACCAAAAGCTTTAAAATTTTTAAAATTTCGGGGTTTTTCGTTGAAAAAACCAATTTTGCAGGGAATTGAGGTTTATTTTGGCAAAATTGTAAAATTATGGCAAAATAGGGTTTTTCTTATAAAAATTTAAATATTTTTAAACCCCGGGGGCAGCGTTTTGGGAATTTTGTTTTAGTGTCGCGCAAGATCGCTTTTAAAGGGTATTTTTTGCTGTGCGAAGTGAAGAACCCGTTAAAAAGAGGAAGTGAAAAGTTTATTAATCCTAATAAACGAAAGCATGTTTGATTGGGGTTTTTCTAACCAAATCTATGCTAGCGGGCTTAAAAAAATTTCAGATTTTTTATGAAAAAAAGAAACTGTTTGGGGCGGGAGGTGTAGAAATCCAACGGTGACCTTTTTGTCTGATTTCTTTCCAATGTTGGTTGTGATTATTTAACAACGAATTTCGGGGTTTTGGGTTTTACCTAAGGTCAACGAGGATATAGTTGCGGAAACGGGAAAAAACTGTGAGGCGTAATAAAAACTTTTTAAATTGATAAGAGAAGCCCATAAAAAATTAGTCATTTGTTTTTAAAAATATGTGGCAGGAAAATTCAAGGAAAAAAAAGATTAAAAGTTTACATTACTAAATTTTTTTTTTTTTAAAAAAACATGTCTGTTCAGGTTTTCCAATGGCCTCGGCCGGTTGCCAAAAAAAAGGGGTAGTGAAAACCCTAACATTAAAACTTAGTTAAAACATTTTAAAAATGCAACAAAAACTAGAGCAAGCCCTTTTAAATACAGCAAAACCCAAAAAAGGGGATTTTGCTGGATGTGTTTATATTTTTAATACGGGCCAACTGAAGTCTATCAGCAGGAACGAGTGGGGTCTTAGCAAAGGGCGTGGCGCACCCCCGGGTTTACCCCTAGGAGGTTTGTCTTTGTCTTGGCCTGTGTTCATTAGTGTGGTGCTGCTAGCAAAAAAATTAAAAAAAAAACTCAAAGCACACAGTATTTTTAACTAATAACGGCTAAAATTTGTTCGTTTTAAAACGGACAAAAAATAAAGCTGCTGCTCAAACATCAGGATGAAGAATTTTTAAACGTTTACAGGCCGTTTTGATGACTACAAAAAAACAAAGTTTGATCTTCAAAGAAAGGGGGAGGACCTTTTTCAAAAAGCCAGACGCCGGCAGTTTTAAAAAAAGGGAAAGCTTAAAAAAAAAGTAAACGAAACATTAAACTTGTTCTAAAACAGCTAATTACAAAGCCAAAAAGGGGTTTTTTTCTTTGTTTATGAGTCCAAGACAAAAAGCCCTTGATTTTTTATTCTGATTAAGCGTTGTTTTTTTTTTTTTTAAATAAATATGTTGGTTAGAAAAGAAAGCAGCATGGTAAGTTTTATGAAGGCCCGATGAATTTTTTTGAAGGAATGCTGGAAAGGCGTTTGTCAAGCACTGAATGTATTGTTTTGAAGTTTTTAATCCGAAAACGTGGGGGAGCGTTGTTCTTGCAATTTTTCAAGTTCCAAGTAAAATAAAATAGACCCGCCAGTTAAAGTAATGTTACTGTTTTTAAAACGTATATAACATAAATGAAGAAAATCGAAGTCTGGGTCTCGATAAACAAACAGACTTTTTTTATATGCTTAAAAACCCCGGTTTGGGGGCCAGCTGCTTAAAGCAGTTTGCGCTGCCCCCTGAAGACTTAAAAAGAGGCTCTGGTTGGTAGGGGCGAAGTCTTTGAGAAGATTTAAAAAAGGCTAAGTTTTCCCGTTGTAGGCAAGGCTTACTCCGCTACTCGAGGTTGGGTTTTAAGGAGCAGTTTTAAATTTAAAAATTTTAGACGACAAAGTTTCTTGTGGTGTGTTCTTGCAAGGCTGCATATGTCCGTGAACCCCGCAGGGAGTGACTATTCCGGGATACACCAAAGATTTAAATTTTAATGGAAAAATCCTTTTTTTTGTTAGTGTAGATTTAAAAAGATCAGTTTGAAGAAAAAAAACAACCAAAATTTTTAAAATTTACACGGGATGAGGAAACAAATTACAGCCATTTTAAAATGTTAAGAACGCCCAAGATTGGTGGTCCAGCAAAAATCTGTTGACTTCACTGATGTTTCACCAGCGGGCTACCCCATTTAAAATTGATACGAAAAAATGGTAAACAATGCGGGATATTCAAAGAATGGACTAAAACGAATTCTGTAGAAAATGTTTAACAAGAAATTTATTGTTTAAGCCGCGAGCGAAAATAAGAAAAAACCTGTATTGGGCCCCGTTGATGTAAAAACAGAACTAATTAGCCCCCTCCCGGATTTTAAGTTAGTTTTAAGAATGGAAACGGAGGGAAAAATTTTCCCTTGTTGTTTCCCCAGACTTCGAATCACTCATTTTTCCTTATGAAGGGCCGCGCCACAAAAACTTCGAAAAAAAAGTTTAATGAGTAACATCAGTTTTTTTCTTTGCCTTATTGTTTGTAGGTGGAGGGCCATTCACACCGAATTGTATGGGCCCAGATGCTGCAGAATACTTCTTAGAAAAAATGCGAAAGTGGTATGACTGTTTAATAAACTAAACTTTTTGAAATTTTATAAGACGCCTGGCCAAACCCGTATGGCAGCCCTACCCGTTGGATTTGGGTTTAGAAACCCGGGGGGGGAAGCCAAACCAAAAGAAAAGCCATGTACATTAGTGGAAAAGTTTAGAGGTGCAGCCCCAGTAAAAGCAATCTTCAACTAAGTTTTTAACCAAAAAAAGGAAGTGCCCTTTTCTTTCATAACTTGCGGGTTAGCTTCATTTATTTTGAAAAAAGGGGACGATGCCTTAGGGTGTCATGATTGCACAGTCATCAGAAAAAATAAAAGTGTTTCCTTTTTTAAATGTCTTTTTATGATTAGCAACACATGAGGGTTCATTTGGTACTGGCTATGTCCTTAAAGTCCTGCCCAAAACGGAAGAATATTTTGACCCAACACTTGTTAAAGGGCGTTTACCCTTATGAGTACATGCGTTGGGAAAGGTTTGAGAAGATGACTTCCACCTAAAGGCGCTTCTTTTTGTCTTAGGAAAAAGGCTCGCGATTCGATTTCCAGCTGTCAAGTTGATGGGAAGTTAGAATGTAAAAGTTGGGGGATTCATGACTCATTTGATGGTGATACATTTTTTGTTGGCGGGTCTTTGAAAAATTTTAGAAAGACCTGCATGAAACATTATGCTGGATCCCCCGGCTTTTAATTTTTTGCGCCCCGGGGTGAGTTGGGGGTGCTTTTTTAAATTTAATGGAAATACAGATTGATTTATTTTCAGATTTTCCCAAAGATTCGATGATTTAAAAAGGATTTTCGTGGAGGAATTTGTATGGGTCGCATCATTTCTGTAAAGCAAACGACAAAAAATTGGACGACTATGTCCCGTAAAAGGTTTAAAAATCTCATGTTTTAGATGCAAACAATCTTTTGGTTGGGCAATGGTGCAATCACTTCCTTTTGAACTTTTTTAAATTCAAGGCGGCGTCCCGGGGAATAATTCAAAAAGGATTAAAATGGTTGGGCAGTTTAAAAAGCCTTTTCAACAGGTGGTTTCATTCTAGAAGTTTATTTGAATTCCTCAGGAAACCCTGACCGTTTAAAGAATATCCATTAGCAGCAGAAAATCTAAGTGGCGAAAACGAACCGCCCAAACTTGTCCTAATCTTGGGCAAAAAAATTTGTTTTCTTTTAAAATTTGCAAAATTTTATTTAAGCAGGGTTGAGTTGCAGAGTATCGCATAAATTCTTTTTACAAGAAAGTTCTGAAAAAAAAATTCATGAAGACACTGTCTTTTGAACTAAACCCCAGGCTTCGAAAAAGACTTTTTCAAATGATGAACAACAGCTGTTTTTGGGAAAAAAACTATGGGAAACCCCACAAGGCAAATGTTTTTATTGGTCCCAAAGAGAACGAAAACAAAATTTTTTCGACTTCAAAACCCAAAAAATTTAGGATTCAGAAGTTTCATGTCAGCTTTTTGGTAATGATGAAAAAAAGAAAATCAAAATTTGGCAAACCCGTTTTATTTTGGGGTTTCGTTTTGAATTTTCAAAGCTTTTTTAGGTTTTTGTTTCTTTTTGATCTTTAAGCCCTGTATCCTGGTCGAGTACTTTAACAGTAAAATTGTTTTGTTTTTGATTTCCCACTGAAGATTTTTTAAAGACATGGAAATTTGAAGTGTAAAGGGGCAGTGGAGGTTTTTGACACGTCGATTATCCTAAAGATTCGCCTTTACTTTCAATTTCTAACAGAAGGTTTTAGGAAAGATGAAGGTGAATTATCTGGAAAGGGATCAAGGGTATGGGGGTTAAGGTCAAAAAAGTACAGTATTCGAGCCCGGAGAAAAAACATTAAAAAAGCAAAGGGGTATCTCGCAGTGTTGTGCAGTCAAAAATATCACATGACAACTACAAAGAAACATTGTTTTTGGGAATAAGATTTTCATCATGAAACGTAAAATGCGTTCTAATCTACATGGATCAAACATCGTTGTAACAAAGAAGTCGTTAGAAAAACAAACACAAAAAGGTATTTGTTATCAAAAGGGTTTTTTATGCAAAGGGCATGGGGGGACCGCTAACGGGGGGGTTTTTTTTTTCTAACTTTTATTTAAAATCAATCTAGCTTCATCCAAATTATTTAAAAATTTTTTCGTTTGCTTGACGCGTTCGAATTTTTATTTTTAGTATTTTTTTTCCCCTTTGGGGGTTGAGTTTTTAGGTGATCTGGATGATTTTTTCTGCTTTATTAATCCCGAAAAAAGTTTCCTTTAATTGCATTCAGCATGAAAATGTTCCCGATCATTTTCAAGGTCTTTCCTTTCCTTCTTGTTTTGTTCTGCGTTCCTTTGGCCTTCCATTTTTAAAACCAAATTTGTTTACGTAAATTAATTTAAAGCGGAACTGTGTCTGGCGGGAATTTTGCAGTTCTTTTTCACAAAATCTTTGAGGAGCTGGTGTTTTGTTGGTCGTTTCTCGCAAATAATTTCAGGGGGATTCATTTTTACAATTTTTTTATTTCATTGGTCAACACTCAAATGGATCTGTTTTCCCTGTTTCGGTGTCCCTTCCTTCCCCGGTAAATAAGGGATTACTTTCAAAAAAAAACGGAAATTGTTTTCTGGTAAAGATTCCTTCGCAACATTTATTGTTGTTTTTTGAGCTTGTCTGGTTTTAGCCTTTTTTAAATTTTCTTTTTTCATTGGGCAAAACTGAGGGCAGTCTTCTAACCCATTCTGTGTTGGAGAATTGTCAATCAGCTCTTGTGATACTGGTGGAAAAAAAAAATTTTTGCAATGTTTGTTAAAGTTTTCAACTAAAAACCCGTGATTGTGAACTCCCGGAAGCCTCTTTAAAGGTAACCTTGTTTTTACAATAAATTTATTTCATTGGCCTTTAAATTCTTTTTTTCCTCATCGACTTGAATCATGCGGGAAAATTAAGGGACCCGTTTGGTTATTGTGTTGAACAGGAAAAAGCAGAGCACTCTTTTGTTTAATGGTTTTTGCATCTTTGTATCTTGAAAACTATGTCAATGACTGTAAGTGCGTACTTAAATCTTTTTTGTCAATCGTTCGAGGGTAAAAATTTGAAGGTCCATTTGATGGGTGTCGTTTTGGGGTTGTATTTACAAAATGTGGTCTTGTTTCGTCTAGGGCAGGTAAATAAATTTGCCAAATCGCTTTTTTAGTTAAACCCTTTTTTTTTTTTTTGGGTTTTTTCCTGACTCCAGCTGCTTGGCTTAGTTTTTAATTGGTGTGCCCTTCCAATATCCTTTGGGGGAATAATTGATTTTGTTTATTTTTTTTTCGCCCAATATTTTGCGCAACAAAATACACAACGGTATCCAAAGGAATAAACGCGTTTTTTTGATCTTTTGTTTTTCTGATGGTTGATAAAAATCCGAATTTTGGTGGGGGCAAAGTCTCGTTGGTTTGCCTGTTACAAGTAATATTGTTTTATTGCTTGTCAACACTTTTTTAAAAGTGTAGCTGCGCCCCTGTTTTTTTTAGTGTGTTTTTAATAAATCTAATGCTCAAATTTTTGCTTTTATAGCGTCTTGGGGTGCCAGCTAGTTGCTCCCCAAACTTTGTTATGTCTTTTTCTCTCCCCCTTTATCCGGTTTTAATGGTAATTACTCCGCTAAAAAACGGAGCGATTCACCAAAAGCGCGTTTCTCATTTAGAGTGAAGCCTTTTTTATAAATGTATTTTTTTTTACTTTTATACGTTGGAATTTTTCCTTGCTTGACTAGAAAATCTTTTGTGGCAAAGAAGTGCAATGATAGCAATTAGCTTTGCTGAATCCTCAAAAATTAGTTTGCCAAGATTGTGGTTTAATTTTTAACAAGCTTTTACGCATTGAGTATCCACCTTAGCCCCAATAACAGAGAAAGGGATACAAGGTTTTCAACGTTTTTTCGGTGCTCATTTTTAGAAAATAAAATAATTTAAATTTAAAAAAAACATGAACAGTGTTATTATACGTACAGCAGCCTAAAACCTTTCCCGAATTTTGAATGACCAAGTTTATGCCAAGGATTATGCCCAAAAAGGAGAGGCTGTATTCTTTGCAGCGTGTGGGGAAAACAAAACAGTTTTCCCCGGAACTTTTCAGCACAAAAAAACCCGATTCAACGATGTCGCCGCAAGAAATTTAAAGTATCATAACAGGTTTTGAAGCGCAGCTGGGGTCAAAAAAATTAAAAAGCGTTGGGGAACGGTTTTTAGTTTGTACACCCAAATAGTCAGTGATTTGCTCCCTTGATTCTGAACAAGATTTAGTTGATTTAAGCAAGATCCGTTTTAAAAAAAAGTAATTGAGTCTCTAGGGTGTGATCTGTTTTAAGATTTGGAAAATTGTTTCGCCTTTAAATGGGATTAAAAATTTTTTTTTTTTTAAGATTTTATTTCCCCTTTAAAAAAGACCCAGCCAGAAATCAGCAGAAACGAAAAAAATGAAACGAAAAAAATTGATCAAGTCGAGAAAGTGACCAGTTTTAAAACACCCATCCTGGGCGGTTGAAGCGGAAAAAGATTAGCGGAGTGGGAAAAGACAAAAAAAAATTAATGTTTCAAAATATAGCTCTAATGAAAAATAACCCGCCAAGCCAGAAAAGTTGATTCAATGCCAGCTTTAAAAAATCCATGTGATTCAAGACCCAAAGCGCAAAATCTTCTGGAATATTGAACTTAAAATGTTGCCATTTTTTGGGGCCCCCGTGCTGTGGGGGCGGTTATACTGTTATAAAAAATATAAAAATGGCAGCCCAAACAAAAGCAATCAAAAAAATCTGAACCCCTAAATTCAAAAAACAAAAAGCACGCCAGCACCCCCAATAAAAAAAGTCATTTTGATCCATTTCAGATGGAATATATTTTTTAAAAACTTAAATTTAAAATTTTTTTTTTAAAAATAGAACATGGCGTATTATAAAAAGATGGTTCAATAAATAAAAGACATGGAGTCTAAAAGACATTTCCTAGACCGAATTGTAATCAATGCGGGTGCTTTGGATGTAAGAACTTATTAAGATCTATGAGAGAAAGCTGAGAAGACATCCTCAACGATGGCGTTTTTTGAGGGTGTGTTACTATTTTGACTTGTATTTTTAAAATAAAAACATAGTTTTTATTTTTTTAAAGTTAAAATTTAAAAAGAAATTGGTTTTACTTTAAAAAATGACTTAAGGTGACTTAAAAGAATTTTTAAAACTTGATGAAATTAAATTTAAAAACTTAATTAAGAACTTAATTAAGAAATTGGGGGGGATTTGATTAAAAACTTAAATTTTTGGCTTGGGGTAATTAAACAAGAACTTATTAAAAAACTTGATGTAAAATTTAATTAAGAATTAATTTTGAACTTGGGGGGAACTTAAATTTAAAAATTAAATTTGGACTTGGGGGAACTTAATAAGAACTTAAATTAAAGGGCTTGGGGTGACTTGGGGTGATTGGGGGGGTGAAAGGGGTCAAGTGTCTCAAAGTAGAAAATGGGGCCATTTCTTTGTGACGAAGGCCCGAATAGGCCCCAAAGTTCTTAAAGGAAGTTTAAATAGTTTTACTGCTGCGCTTTTTCAGGTCAAACGTTCTTCAGGAACGTTTGACTAGTTCGCTGCTGTGCTCCTTTTTTTCAACCAGTTGCAACTGGCTTTGGCAGAGTTACGCGTTAATGCTGAGCCCGGGTTTTAGGCGGTCTAACGCAGTAGTAGTACATGTTATTGTTTTTGGAGCATTTTTTGGAGTAGTGGCTACACACTACTCCTCTCCCTATGGTAGTGTATAAGCTGCCTAACCCCCATCTATTTTCCCCCACATTCGAAAAACGTTTCCGTTGCATAAGTTTAATAAAATTTGACGTTTGATATACAGTTCAGAAGAACCCCCGTTTGGAATTTAGGTGTTTTAAAAACTTTTTTGAAAATGAAAAAAGTTTTTGGGATAGAAACGACTGCCCCCCTGCCCTGAAGAAATGAACGCCTGTTTGTGCGTTTTTTGCTTTTCAAACTTGGCTTTAGCGTCTCAGCAGGTTCCAAAAAATAACGGTGTGAATTTTTTTTGCTTTTATTTTGTTTTTTCAACTTAGCACCCCTTTTTAAAAAGGAGTTCATCAACGTTAAACACTTATTATAATTAGCCCCTCTTTTTCGTTAATGTATTTTCATTTTCTTGAACCCCAACAAACCCTTTAAAATGTCGTTTTTTTTCCCAAAACAGTCGGTTCATTTTTTTTTTTTTTCCCCCTTAGGAAAGCAAATACTTTTTTCGGGTTTTGGCCCGGGGAACGAACATGCTTCACTGTTCTTTTTTTTACAAATACTCAAAATGCAGTCAAAGTAAAACTTTGATCATGAAAAGCCGATTTGTTCCCCGTAAAAAAGGGTTTGCCATTTTTGAAAACAAACCCAAAAACACAGCACAATAAAAAGTCTGTAGTCCCCGGGGGTCGTTGAAGAATGTGTGGTATGTGAGCGCCCCTGCGTGGCAGGCAGGGTCGTTGAACCCGCCCTGACAGAGGTTTACAGTATGAAAAGAGCCCACTCTTCCAAATTCGCCGTGGGAACGGAGTGAAGGGTTTGAAAAGCTGATGTATATTTTAATGGGCGGGGGTGGAGGGGTGGGGGGAAAGGGGGGGGGCAGTATTGATTTTTTTGGGGCCCCACGTTTGTCAGCAGGCTGGGAGGGGTGACTTAAAACGAGAAACCCATTTTTATAGTGATGTCGCAAAAGAAACCTTTGTCAAAATGGTTTCAGTGGGAAAACATTTCGAGAATAATAAATAGTGTGCTGTGTGTGTGTGTGTGTGGTGTGTGTGTGTGTGTGTGTGGGTGTGAGTGTGTGTGTGGTGTGTGTGTGGGTGGTGTGTGTGTGGTGTGTGCCGGGTGTGTGCGGTCTCTGTATGTGTTTTTTGCGTGTGTGTTGTGTGGTGGGGGATTCGCCGTATGTCTATGGCTCCAAGATGGCTTTCCTCCCTGTCTAAAAAAGAAAAAATTTTTTTAAAACCCCCAAGCATTTCCCTTTCCCCCCGGAGGGCAACTTGACCTTAACGGGCTTTGGGGGCCCCCTCTCTCTCTGCTAAAAAATCCACCTGTAATTTAACACACCCCGAAAGTAATCGGATGCCTTTTTGCACCACGTGTATATGGGGCGTTCGCCACGGTGCTTTTCCCCCCACGTTACCTATGGGGGGGTTCAGCCACGCTACTTTCCCTACGTTCTCTATGAAACTTTTGTAAAAATTGTTTTGAAAAACGGATAACCCTACACGATGTTTGTTTGTGGGTCTTATTTTTGGTTATTAAAGTCAAACGGGGGAATGGTTTTATCTGTGTAATGAGGTTGGTTTTACCTCGTTAATGCGATGCCCCTGGAATCATTCTATGAGTAGGGAACGATAATTTTCAACCTGGGTCAGTGCTCCGAAAATGGTTTAGGAGCAGCGGCCTAGGATTGGCATTATCAGTTCTCTTTGTTGAAAATTGTTGCTGCAAAAAGGAAAAGGGACGCATTTGCTCGTTGCATGAAAACTTCTATGCCTTGAAGAAAGAGAACTGTTACTGGGGGGAGGAACAGCGGTGACCTTGTTTTCATAAAAGTATCTGTTTTACCTTGTTTCGTGGTCGATTCGTCTTGTGTATACTTAGGGATCATGATGAAAAATGTGTATATATGTGTGTGTATGTGTGTGTGTGTGCGCGCGTGCGTGCGTGCGTGGTGCGTGCGTGCGTGCGTGCGTGCGTGCGTGTGTGTGTGTGTTTGTGTGTGTGTGTGTGTGTGTGTGTGTGTGTGTGTGTGTGTGTGTGTGTGTGTGTGTGTGTGTGTGTGTGCGTGTACGCTTGTGTACGTGTGTGTGTGTGTGTGTGTGTGTGTGTACGCTTGTGTACGTGTGTGTGTGTGTGTGTGTGTGTGGTTTGCGCGCGCGCAATTGCAAGTGCGAGCGAAATTGTATGTGCGAGCTGTGCGAGTCTGGGTGAGTGCTACATACGGATGTGATTTTGTATGTATCTTTCGGTATACACAAGTTACGATTATACAGTTGGTGCGAGCAAGTTTTGTAAATGAGCGTGATCAGTAGAAATGCTACACCGTCAGTGTGTGATTTCATTTCAGTTTTGTTTCTTGACCTCATTGCAGATAGGTCGGTGGCCTTTGCAATTAAAAATTTCCGAGTTCCGAGTTCTCCCTCCTCCCCCCTCCCCTCCCTCTCTCCAAAGCAAAATGTATACGTACGCAACCAATCCCGCGTGTACACACGCCTGAAAGGATATCGTTGGTCCCAATTGCCCGTCTCCCTCTCCATCACTCTATCCGAACGCGTGAGCGCCCCTCACGTCACACGTTGATTTGGTACTGACAGGATTTCTTTGCCTTTTCTTTTCATTTCCTTTCCTTTTATCTTTCAACTACCTAAGATTTTTACTAGGTCTTCTGTCACGTTTGAAATGTCTTGGCTGGTTTTTAGTGAAGGTAACTGTTGCAGCTACTTTTCTTTTCCGCAGAGAGGCTTCGTCATTTGGTGGTTAGAAGGTTGTCGCGGGTGAGGCCGGTCTGATGGCTTCCGGTGTCCTAAGTCTTAATGAAACAATGCACGATCTGATGTGGTCAAAGTGATATAGTGTTGACAATATCAACAGAGAGAGAGAGAGAGAGGGGGGGGGGGGGGGGGGGGGGACGGGAAGGGAGGGTGGGGAGAAGGGAGGGGAGGGTAAAGAGGACCCTCCAACATGTGGTAAACAGCTCTCGGTGAGGATGCCTAGGGCCACAAATGGCATCAGGCAATTAAGACGTGTTCCAGACACACACACACTCACACACACACACACACACACACACGCGCGCGCGCGCGCGCGCACGCACGCACACACGCAGGTACGCATTACGCACGCACGCACGCACACACACACGCACACACACTCTCCCCCTCTCTCTCTCTCTCTCTCTCTCTCTCTCTCTCTCACTCACACACACACACACACACACACGCACACACGCACACACACACACACACACACACACACACACACACACACACACACACACACACACATACACACACACATACACACACACATACACACACACACACACACACACACACACACACACACACACACACACACACACACACACAGACGCTTGTATAAAAGAGACGGTGGCCCAAATCTGTCCCACTCCTGCAAGCGTCGTGTGTGCGTGCGTTAGATGAGACGACTCCTACACAGTGTTGAAGGTAATGTGACACTGATAATGTGACACTAATGTGCATTAGATGAGATCCTGACTGCTACACCTGTTGAAGGTAATGTGACACTGATGTGCATTAGATGACACCCTGACTGCTACACCCTGTTGAAGGTAATGTGACACTGATGTGCATTAGATGACACCCTGACTCACGCACCCTGCTGAAGGGTAATGTGAGACACCTGAGCTGTGCTGCAGTGCTAAGGCTCCGAGCTGAAAGATGATTGGTTCCATTCCAAACGGAAGTATCTGTTGTGGGATTGAAGGGAAAAGGGTGGCTTCCTACCATGAGCTGAGTGTGCTACTGACACAAGGGGGCAGATAGAGGCGTCTTTGGGAGTGTGCTATTGGGTCAAGGAGGAGACAGAGGTGTCGGTAGGAGTGTGCTATTGGCTCAAGGGGCAGATAGAGGCGTCTTTGGGAGTGTGCTATTGGCTCAAGGGGCAGATAGAGGCGTCTTTGGGAGTGTGCTATTGGCTCAAGGGGGCAGATAGAGACGTCTTTGGGAGTGGGCTATTGGCTCAAGGGGGCAGAGAGAGGCGTCTTTGGGAGTGTTCTATTGGCTCCAGGGGGCAGATAGAGGCGTCTTTGGGAGTGTGCTATTGGCTCAAGGGGCAGATAGAGGCATCTTTGGGAGTGTGCTATTGGCTCAAGGGGCAGATAGAGGCGTCTTTGGGAGTGTGCTATTGGCTCAAGGGGGCAGAAAGAGGCGTCTTTGGGAGTGTGCTATTGGCTCAAGGGGCAGATAGAGGCGTCTTTGGGAGTGTGTTATTGGTTCAAGGGGACAGATAGAGGCGTCTTTGGGAGTGTGCTATTGGCTCAAGGGGCAGATAGAGGCGTCTTTGGGAGTGTGTTATTGGTTCAAGGGGGCAGATAGAGGCGTCTTTGGGAGTGTGCTATTGGCTCAAGGGGGCAGATAGAGACGTCTTTGGGAGTGTGCTAATGGCTCAAGGGGGCAGATAGAGGCGTCTTTGGGAGTGTGCTATTGGCTCAAGGGGGCAGATAGAGGCGTCTTTGAGAGTGTGCTATTGGCTCAAGGGGACAGACAGAGGTGTCGTTAGGAGTGTGCTATTGGTCAAGGGGCAGATAGAGGCGTCTTTGGAGTGGGCTATTGGTTCAAGGGGGCAGATAGAGGCGTCTTTGAGAGTGTGCTATTGGCTCAAGGGGCAGATAGAGGCGTCTTTGGTAGTGGGCTATTGGCTAAAGGGTCAGATAGAGGCGTCTTTGGGAGTGTGTTATTGGTTCAAGGGGGCAGATAGAGGCGTCTTTGGGAGTGGGCTATTGGCTCAAGGGGGCAGATAGAGGCGTCTTTCGGAGTGTTCTATTGGCTCAAGGGGGCAGAAAGAGGCGTCTTTGGGAGTGGGCCATTGGCTCAAGGGGCAGATAGAGGCGTCTTTGGGAGTGGGCTATTGGCTCAAGGGGGCAGGTAGACGCGTCTTTGGGAGTGTGCTATTGGCTCAAGGGGTCATATAGAGGCGTCTTTGGGAGTGTGCTATTCGCTCAAGGGGCAGATAGAGGCGTCTTTGGGAGTGTGCTATTGGCTCAAGGGGCCAGAAAGAGGCGTCTTTGGGAGTGTGCTATTGGCTCAAGGGGCAGATAGAGGCGTCTTTGAGAGTGCCGCTCAAAATTCTTGACCGACACTGCAAGTTGCATTATCTCTCAGATCTGGTTAAAGCTAGGATACATAAACAGCATAGAACACAGCCCTCTCCTGTAGGTGTAGTGCCTCCTGGGAGATCACGGCATCATCGTTATGATCTGCTTCCTCACCGATCAGCATGAAAAAAATGTCAGATTCTGTGGCCCTTGACGCCGGGTCTCCTGATGACCTCATTGTTGATGACCTCTCTAAAGCCATGCCCGTTTTCCATTCGTGTCCAAGTTGTCTGTCACCGCACGTTTGTGGGGATTTTGTTTTTTGTTGCTGGACACACGTGGAGAGGTGTGTGGGACACACGTGGAGAGGTGTGTGGACACACGTGGAGAGGTGTGTGGACACACATGGAGAGAGGTGTGTGGACACACATGTAGAGAGGTGTGTGGACACACATGGAGAGGTGTATGGACACACATGGAGAGAGGTGTGTGGACACACATGGAGAGAGGTGTGTGGACACACATGGAGAGGTGTGTGGACACACATGGAGAGGTGTGTGGACACACATGGAGAGAGTTGTGTGGACACACGTGGAGAGGTGTGTGGACACACATGGAGAGAGGTGTGTGGACACACGATGGAGAGGTGTGTGGACACACATGGAGAGGTCTGGAGAGGTGTGTGGACACACGTGGAGAGGTGTGTGGACACACATGGAGAGGTGTGTGGACACACGTGGAGAGGTCTGGAGAGGTGTGTGGACACACGTGGAGAGGTGTGTGGACACACGTGGAGAGGTGTGTGGACACACATGGAGAGAGGTGTGTGGACACACATGGACAGAGGTGTGTGGACACACGTGGAAAGGTGTGTGGACACACATGGAGAGAGGTGTGTGGACACACATGGAGAGAGGTGTGTGGACACACATGGAGAGAGGTGTGTGGACACACGTGGAAAGGTGTGTGGACACACATGAGAGAGGTGTGTGGACACACATGGAGAGAGGTGTGTGAACACACATGGAGAGAGGTGTGTGGACACACATGGAGAGAGGTTTGTGGACACACATGGAGAGGTGTGTGGACACACATGGAGAGAGGTGTGTGGACACACGTGGAGAGGTGTGTGGACACACATAGAGAGGTGTGTGGACACACGTGGAGAGGTGTGTGGACACACGTAGAGAGGTGTGTGGACACACGTAGAGAGGTGTGTGGACACACGTGGAGAGGTCTGTAGAGGTGTGTGGACACACGTGGAGAGGTGTGTGGACACACGTGGAGAGGTGTGTGGACACACATGGAGAGAGTTGTGTGGACACACGTGGAGAGGTGTGTGGACACACATGGAGAGAGGTGTGTGGACACACATGGAGAGGTGTGTGGACACACGAGGAGAGGTGTGTGGACACACATGGAGAGAGGTGTGTGGACACACATGGAGAGGTGTGTGGACACACGAGGAGAGGTGTATGGACACACATGGAGTGGTGTGTGGACACACATGGAGAGAGGTGTGTGGACACACATGGAGAGAGGTGTGTGGACACACATGGAGAGAGGTGTGTGGACACACATGGAGAGGTGTGTGGACACACATAGAGGGAGGTGTGTGGACACACATGGAGAGAGGTGTGTGGACACACATGGAGAGGTGTGTGGACACACATGGAGAGAGGTGTGTGGACAGAGGTGTGTGGACACACATGGAGAGAGGTGTGTGGACACACATGGAGAGGTGTGTGGACACACATGGAGAGAGGTGTGTGGACACACATGGAGAGGTGTGTGGACACACGTAGAGAGGTGTGTGGACACACGTGGAGAGGTATGGAGAGGTGTGTGGATACACGTGGAGAGGTGTGTGGACACACGTGGAGAGGTGTGTGGATACACGTTGAGAGGTGTGTGGACACACGTGGAGAGGTGTGTGGACACACGTGGAGAGGTGTGTGGTCACACGTGGAGAGGTGTGTGGACACACGTGGAGAGGTGTGTGGACACACGTGGAGAGGTGTGTGGACACACATAGAGAGGTGTGTGGACGCACGTGGTGAGGTGTGTGTGGATACACATGGAGAGGTGTGTGGACACACGTGGAGAGGTTTGTAGAGGTGTGTGGACACACGTGGAGAGGTGTGTGGACACACGTGGAAAGGTCTGGAGAGGTGTGTGGACACACGTGGAAAGGTCTGGAGAGGTGTGTGGACACACGTGGAAAGGTCTGGAGAGGTGTGTGGACACACATGGAGAGGTGTGTGGACACACATGGAGAGGTGTGTGGACACACGTGGAGAGGTCTGGAGAGGTGTGTGGACACACGTGGAGAGGTGTGTGGACACACGTGGAGATGTGTGTGGACACACGTGGAGAGGTGTGTGGACACATGTGGAGAGGTCTGGAGATGTGTGTGGACACACGTGGAGATGTGTGTGAACACACGTGGAGAGGTGTGTGGACACACGTGGAGAGGTGTGTGAACACACGTGGAGATATGTGTGGACATACGTGGAGAGGTGTGTGGACGCACGTGGAGAGGTGTGTGAACACACGTGGAGAGGTCTGGAGAGGTGTGTGGACACACGTGGAGATGTGTGTGAACACACGTGGAGAGGTGTGTGGAGACACGTGGAGAGGTCTGGAGAGGTGTGTGGTCACACGTGGAGAGGTGCGTGGACACACGTGGAGAGGTGTGTGGACACACATGGAGAGGTCTGGAGAGGTGTGTGGACACACGTGGAGATGTGTGTGGACACACGTGGAGAGGTGTGTGGACACACGTGGAGAGGTCTGGAGAGGTGTGTGGACACACGTGGAGAGGTGTGTGGACACACGTGGAGAGGTGTGTGGACACACGTGGAGAGGTGTGTGGACACACGTGGAGAGGTCTGGAGAGGTGTGTGGACACACGTGGAGAGGTGTGTGGACACACGTGGAGAGGTGTGTGGACACACGTGGAGATGTGTGTGGAGACACGTGGGGAGGTCTGGAGAGGTGTGTGGACACACGTGGAGAGGTGTGTGGACACACGTAGAGATGTGTGTGGACACACGTGGAGAGGTGTGTGGACACACGTGGAGAGGTGTGTGGACACACGTGGAGAGGTGTGTGGACACACATGGAGAGGTCTGTAGAGGTGTGTGGACACACGTGGAGAGGTGTGTGGACACACGTGGAGATGTGTGTGGACACACGTGGAGAGGTCTGGAGAGGTGTGTGGACACACGTGGAGAGGTGTGTGGACACACGTGGAGAGGCTGGAGAGGTGTGGACACACGTGAAGAGGTGTGTGGACCCCACGTGGAGAGGTGTGTGGACACACGTGGAAAGGTCTGGAGAGGTGTGTGGACACACGTGGAGAGGTGTGTGGACACACGTGGAGAGGTGTGTGGACACACGTGGAGAGGTCTGGAGAGGTGTGTGGACACACGTGGAGAGGTGTGTGGACACACGTGGAGAGGTCTGGAGAGGTGTGTGGACACACGTAGAGAGGTGTGTGGACACACGTGGAGAGGTCTTGAGAGGTGTGTGGACACTCGTGGGGAGGTGTGTGGACACACGTGGAGAGGTGTGTGGACACACGTGGAGAGGTGTGTGGACACACGTGGAGAGGTCTGGAGAGGTGTGTGGACACACGTGGGGAGGTGTGTGGACACACGTGGAGAGGTGTGTGGACACACGTGGAGAGGTGTGTGGACACACGTGGAGAGGTCTGGAGAGGTGTGTGGACACACGTGGAGAGGTGTGTGGACACACGTGGAGAGGTTTTGGGACACACATGGAGAGAGGTGTGTGGACACACGTGGAGAGGTGTGTGGACACACGTGGAGAGGTGTGTGGACACACGTGGAGAGAGGTGTGTGGACACACGTGGGGAGGTGTGTGGACACACGTGGAGAGGTGTGTGGACACACGTGGAGAGGTGTGTGGACACACGTGGAGAGGTCTGGAGAGGTGTGTGGACACACGTGGAGAGGTGTGTGGACACACGTGGAGAGGTGTGTGGACACACGTGGAGAGGTGTGTGGACACATGTGGAGAGGTCTGGAGAGGTGTGTGGACACACGTGGAGAGGTGTGTGGACACACGTGGAGAGGTGTGGACACACGTACGTGGAGAGGTGTGTGGACACACGTGGAGAGGTCAGGAGAGGTGTGGACACACGTGGAGAGAGGTGTGGACACACGTGGAGAGGTGTGTGGACACACGTGGAGAGAGGTGTGGACACACGTGGAGAGGTGTGTGGACACACGTGGAGAGAGGTGTGTGGACACACCTGGAGAGGTCTGTGGACACACGTGGAGAGGTCTGGAGAGGTGTGTGGACACACGTGGAGAGGTGTGTGGACACACGTGAAGAAGTGTGTGAACACACGTGGAGAGGTGTGTGGACACACGTGGAGAGGTGTGTGCACACACGTGGAGAGGTCTGGAGAGGTGTGTGGACACACGTGGAGAGGTCTGGAGAGGTGTGTGGACACACGTGGAGAGGTCTAGAGAGGTGTGTGGACACACGTGGGAGGTGTGTGGACACACGTGGAGAGGTGTGTGGACACACGTGGAGAGGTCTGTAGAGGGTGGTGCGCATTCAGGCTGGCTCAGCGACCTAGCAGCCAGCGTCATCAGCAAGGGGTTAGATGGTAGGTGGTGTTTTGGGGTGTTGGAAGAAGTCAGCAGGAGAGGTACGGTGGTGTATGGTGTGATGGTGTTTGAAGAAGTCAGCACTAGAGGTACGGTGGTGTATGGTTGGATGGTGAGTGAAGAAGTCAGCAGGAGAGGTACGGTGGTGTATGGTGTGATGGTGTTTAAAGAAGTCAGCAGGAGAGGTACGGTGGTGTATGGTGTGATGGTGTTTAAAGAAAGTCAGCAGGAGAGGTATGGTGGTGTATGGTGTGATGGTGTTTGAAGAAGTAGCAGGAGAGGTACGGTGGTGTATGGTGTGATGGTGTGGAAGAAGTCAGCAGGAGAGGTACGGTGGTGTATGGTGTGATGGTGTGTGAAGAAGTCAGCAGGAGAGGTGCGGTGGTGTATGGTGTGATGGTGTGTGAAGAAGTCAGCATGAGAGGTACGGTGAGAGGTACTGTGCTGTAATGAGGAATGAGTGGCGTGGAGAATATGGGGGAATGTAGCTGATAGCCCTGCCGACCGCAAAGGGCCATATCAGGGCTAAAATATTGGAAGGAGTAGTATGGTTGTGTATGAAATATGCATTCCTGCTCGCTTACTCCGTTCTCCCTCTGATGACTGAATGTTTGGAATTCCCTCCCATAACCGAAAGTAGCACGAAAGGCTTCCTGATGTTCCTACTACGTCATGTTCCTTCCATCATGATCCTAATGATCCTAATGTTCCTACTACGTCATGTTCCTTCCATCATGATCCTAATGATCCAATTACGTCATGTTCCTTCCATCATGATCCTATTGTTCCTATTACGTCATGTTCCTTCCATCATGATCCTATTGTTCCTATTACGTCATGTTCCTTCCATCATGATCCTGATGTTCCTACTACGTCATGTTCCTTCCATCATGATCCTAATGTTCCTACTACGTCATATTCTTTCCATCATGTTCCTAATGTTCCTACTACGTCATATTCCTTCCATCATGATCCTATTGTTCCTACTACGTCATGTTCCCTCCATCATGATCCTGATGTTCCTACTACGTCATGTTCCTTCCATCATGATCCTGATGTTCCTACTACGTCATGTTCCTTCCATCATGATCCTGATGTTCCTACTACGTCATGTTCCTTCCATCATGATCCTGATGTTCCTACTACGTCATGTTCCTTCCATCATGATTTTCGAGTCGGCGCTAAAATGTTACGTGTTTACATGCCAGCTGTAGAATGCCGACAGTAATATCACTGTAGTGCCACCTGTCACTAGTAATATCACTGTAGTGCCACCTGTCACTAGTAATATCACTGTAGTGCCACCTGTCACTAGCACATATGTGCTTGTGACTGAATGAGGTCTTCACCGCATAATACAATGTATGTGCGTGTGTGTGTGCGCGCGCGTCTGGTGTGTGTGTGTGTGTGTGTGTGTGTGTGTGTGTGTGTGTGTGTGTGTGAGAGTGCGTGCGTGCGTGCGTGCGTGCGTGCATGCGTGCGTGTGTGTGTCTGTGTGTGTCTGTGTATGGTCTGTGCGTGCTATATATATATATATATATATATATATAAAATATATATATATATATATATATAATATATATATATATATAGACAATGGTAGTGAATACCAGCAGAGATTTAAAAAAAATGCTCAACCGAACTGGGAGCAACATTTGTTAAAAAGTAAGGTTTAAAACTATCTACAGCGCTGTTTCATGCAATTCAATCATCAGGATGTGGTGGGTCTGTGCTGCCGGTGTTTTATAACTGCTTGTGTTGTCTGTCATCACGTGCTGTCTGTGTTTTTCGTGTGTTTCTGGTTCTTGTTCACTGATAGGAATTTCCACTTGTGCCTGCAGTTGTTAACCATTTCTATCCTAGTATTTAAAGTTGCCAGTTGGGTTTGCATAGTATTATGTACTTTTCTGTTGAGCATAGGTTACATCTTTTTGAAAATTTTTGTTTATGGTGCTGCTTTTCTATGTTTTTTTCGGGATATATTGAATTCTATCTTTTTCTTTTTGGGGCTTCCCAGATGTAACCCCAATTCTTTTTGGTTTTTTTTTTTTTCTTTTTAAATGACTTTTTTGTGGTTTGCAAAAATCTTTTTTTAAATTGGGTTTTCAGTGAACCTAATAGTTTTTTCTGCGTTTCTATGTTAGGGTGGTTGGTACAAAATGCTTTTGTGAGGTTTTGTTGCTCAGAGGGCACTGTTTTTTTGAAAACCGTTGCAGGTTTTCCTTTCATAAACCCCGTTTTTCCCCTTACTGTTTTTCATTTTGTTTTTTGAAATCAATGTTTTTAAAAAAAAGGGGGTTGGGGCTTTATGGTATGAAAATTTTAGCTGTTTTTTTTTGAATATTTTGGGAAAATTTGTGCTTTTTTGGGGATGTTTAAAGGGAAATTTTTCTAAAAAAATTCCCCCATTTTTTTTTTTCCCACTCTTCCGTCATAGGGGTTTTGGTCCATATTCTTTTTTTTCCCTGTTTTTTTGGGGCTGTCATGTCTTTAAAGGGGGCCCAAATTTATTTAGTTTAGCCACTTTTGTGTAACGTTTTGAAATTAAATGCAGCGTTATTAAATTCTTTTCTTTGCATGACATTAGATAACTTTATTTCCCCCTTTTGGGGAAAAAAAAGTTTTTTTAAGTATGGAAGGGGGAGGGTTTTTATTTTTTGATATTTACAAAGACGGGTGTATCTTTTGGGTTTTTTTGTAGGGTTTTTATATATGTGCGGTTGAATAAAAACTTTTATATTTTAGATAGTTCACTATTTTTTTTTGCTTCATAGTGATTTTAAATTTTTTTTTTTTGGGGGGGAAATTTTACACATTCTTTTTTCTTATTTTAAAGGGTTTTTGGGGTTTTAAATTCAGCGCGGGCGAGGCCTTTATCCCCGGGTACGTCCAAACTTTTTTTCCCAAGTTTTTTTTGAATGTTAGAAAGCATGAACATCCGCAAGTTCGAATTTTGGGCCCACCTTTAAATACGTTCCCTTTTGGGACATCAAAAGTTAATTCTTTTTTGGCGCTTTTGGGTCCCAATTTTTTTGTTTTGTGTAGTAAGTTTTCTTTGTATGGAAAATGTTTTCCCATTTCTGACCCTGATATTTCATGTATTTGCGGAAAATTTTATATTTTTGGTTTGAGCAGATTTTCATCTATAATTTTAAAGAAGTTACTATTTCAAATTTATAAAACGTATTATCTTGTTTGTTGAGTTTCTTAAAACCAATTGTATGGCTTCGTATTTTTTTTTTCCAAGGGTTGATTTCCCTTTTCCTCTTATGTTTTTTAGGGCTTTTTCTAAGATTTTTTGTTGATTTTTCCAATTCAGTTTTGGGGAGGGTTTTATCAATCGGCATGTTGGGTTTTTCAGGAAGTTGGGTTTTGGCTTTGGGGTTTTAGGAAACTTCTTTTGGCTGCTTTGTCTCCACAAAAACCCCTTGGGTCCATTTGGTGCAAAAGCCCCCTTTTTTTTTTCTAATGTACCGAAATGTATTTTTTATAGTTTTTTTGTAATTTTTTGGGATGTTTTTGTCGAAAAGGGTTGTGAAATTTTTTGGTTTCCTTTTTGAAAGAAGTTCGGGTTTTTTGTCTGCTTTCACCAAATATTTTTTTTTTTCATTTGGATTTTTTGTTTTTCCATTTTTTAACGATGTTTGGAAAATTCATTGTTTGATGTTTTGAATTTTAAATTCAATCATCCTTTCATTTTATCCTCAAATGTCTTCATTCTTCGATGGCTGGTGGAGCTTTGCCATGTTTTGAAGTCATTTTTGGGGTTTTTTTCTTCTCTCCTTTCTTTTGGGGTTTAAAAAAAAAAAATCTTCCATGTCATTTTTGATTAAAAACCCTTTTTGTTTGGGTTTTATCATTCTTTTCAATAGCAATTTGGGTTTGGGGAAAGGGATGTTTTTATGATTTTTTTAAAATTTTATTTTTCCAAATTTTTTTAAACTGTTGGTTTTAAAATCCAAACCCGGGAAAACAATTAAGACAAGGGTTTGTGAATACCCGCAAGATTTAAAAAAAAAACTCCCAACCCAACTGGGAGCAAAATTTGTTAAAAAGAAGGTTTAAAAAACTACAGCGTTTTTTCAGCAAAGGGAATCATCAGGGGGTTTTTGTGGGTTTTGTGCTCCGGTGTTTATAAAAAGCTTGTGGTTTTCTTCATCACGTGCTGTCTGTGTTTTTTGTGTTGTTTTTTGGTTCTTGTTTTACTGATAGGAAATTTCCCCTTTTTGCCCGCAGTTGTTTTAAACCTTTTTTATCCTATATTTTTTAATTTCCAGTTGTGGTTTGCATAGTATTATGTACTTTTTGTTGACATAGGTTACAAACTTTTTTAAAAATTTTTTGTATGGTCGGGTCTTTTTTATGATTTTCCCAATAAATTGATTCTTCTTTTTTTTGAGCTTCCGATGTATTTACCAATTTTGTTTTTTTTTTTTTTGTATCCTTTCTTTGTTTAAAACTGTTTTTGGTTTTTCATATCTATTTTTTTAAAAGGGTTTTTTTTGATCCCCATAAGTTTTTTTTCTCGTTTTTCCTGAAGGGGGCAGTTGGGGTTGGTTTCACAATGCGTTTAAAGGAATTTTTTGCTCAGAGGGCACTGGGGCTTTTTGAAACAATTTTCCCCCCTTTCCTTTTTCACCCCCGTTTTTTTTGTACTGTTTTTTTTTTGTTGGGTTTTTTCAATGAGGTTTTTTTAAGGTTTGGGAAAACATGATATGATAATTTTATGCGGGGTTTTTTTGAAAATTCCTTTTGGAAAATTTGTGCTCTTTTGGGAAAAGATGATGTTTGGGTTCTAAAGAACTTTCCCCAATTTTTTTTTCACCTTTCCCTCATGGGGGGGTTTTACCAAAATATCTTTCTTTTCCACAGGGGGAAAAAAGAAAACTTTAAACACTTTAAAAACCACAAACCCAAATTCCGAATTTAACCCAAATGCAGATTGATAAAAACCCCTTTCCCAAACTGAAATTGGAAAAATCCGAAAAAAATCTTAGAAAAAGCCATAAAAAAACATTAAAAAGACAATGAACTCAACCTCTGGAAAAAAAACATTTCGAAGCCATACAATGGTTCCAAAAAAACTCAAAAAGCAAAATTAAAAACCCGTTTTTTTTAAAATTTGATATAGTAACTTTAACCCCATCTATTTTTTTTAAGAACTGCCACCAAAACTAAAAAATTTGGGCCGGGGAAAAAAACCCGAAATTCAGGGGCAGAAAAGGAAATCATTTTCCCCTACCAAAAAAACCTACTACACCCGCAAAAATGAAATCTGGGCCCAAAAAAGCGCAAACAAAATTAACTTTTGGGTGTCACAATGGGTCGATGATGTTTCCGAAAATTGCGAACTTGTCGGACCCGTTTATGGGTGTCTAACCCTTCAAAAGAAACTTGGAAAAAAAAAACGGGCTGTACAGGGGTTACCCCCTGCTTTTTCCCCTTAAGAAACCCTTTTTAAAAATTGAAAAAAAAAAAAAAAGAACGTGGGAAAATCTTCCAAAAAACCCAAAAATTTAAAAACACTATAGAAGCAAAAAAAAAATAGTTTAACTATCTAAAATATAAGTTTGATCTCAACCAGCAAAATATTAAAAACCAAACCCAAAAAAACCAAAAGGGTACACCTGCCCATGTAAAAATCAAAATTAAACCCTTCCCCCCTTCCCCTACTAAAAACAATTTCCCCCCGAGGCAAATAAGAATTATCAACCTGTCCCTCCAAAAAACAGCATTTAATAACGCTGCAGGGAATATCAAAGAAGCGTTACACAAAAGTGGCTACAAAATAAAAAAACTCCCCTTACCCAGATTTTTACAAGAGCAGGAAAACAAAAAGAAAAGGAAAAGAAAAATCATATGGTACAACCCCCCTATGGGCGGAAGAGTGGGAAAAAAAATTAGGGAAAGAATTCTTTAGAATCCTAACATCATTTATTCCCAAAAGAGCACAAAAAATTTTCCCAAAATATTTTAACAAAAACCCAAAAATTATCATTTTTGTTGGGCCCAAACCCTTTAAAAAAATCATTGATTCAAACCCAAAAAAATAAAAGCTACAAAAAAAAGAAAAAAGAGGGTGATGAAAGGGGAAAACCTGCAAAAAGTTCAAAAAAGAACAGGCCCCCTGAGAAAAAAATGCCTCAAAAACAATTGTGTACCAAGCCACTGGAAAAATCCAAAAACGCAGAAAAAACCAAAATTTTAAAGGGGATCACTGAAAACCAATTTTTAAAAAAAAATATGGGAAAAAACCCCAAAAAAGTCATTTAACAAAAGAAAAAAACAAAAACCAAACAGAATTGAGTAAAAACATCTGGAAGCCAAAAGAGGGAAAAAAATAGAATACAAAATATCCCGGAAAATCATAGAAAAAGCAGCCCATAAACAACATTTTTAAAAAAATTTTAACCCCATGCTCAACAGAAAAAATTTCATAATACTAAAGCAAACCCCCAACCCGGGAAAATTTAAAAATAGGATAGAAAAAGGTTAACAAAATGCAGGGACAAGTGGAAATTTCCCCATCCCGTGAACAAGAACCAAAAACCAAGAAAAACACAGAAAAGCACGTGTACAGCAAACAAAAGGTTTTAAAACAAGGCAGCACAGACCCACCACATCCTGAAAGTTGATTGCATGAAAACAGCGGGGTAGATATTTTAAAAACCTTTTTTTTAAAAAAAATATATATATATAATATTTATTTTTTAAAATATATTTTTTAAAATATTAAAAAAATATAATAAATATAAAAATATTATATATTTACATAAATTTGAAATTTTAAACAAATTTTGCAGTGGTAGAAATTTTTTGCCTAACTAACAGGATGTGCTTGAGTGGGTGAATGGGGGAAAAAAAAATAAAGGGTTCTCAAAATGGCCTTTAATTTTTTTTTTCCCCATTCACCCCCCTCAAACACATACTGTTTTTAGGCAGAATTATCTACCACAAAAGTATGAATCTTTAATTCCCCCCATTTCTTCAATCTAAAAAAAATAAGACAAGCTTTGTTTATAATTCAATATTTCTTTCAGGCCCTTTTCCCAAAACCCAAACTGCCTGTAAGTTGCTGGACTGGGCCCCAGTACTTATCCTTTGGGAAATTTTATTATTTTTTGTAAATTTTTTTTCCCCTTTGGGGTTGATTCTAAGAAAATGGCCCCCGCCCCTTTAGTCTTAAAGGGTTTTCTTTTTATATTTTTCCCCCTTTTCCCCAAGAACATGTAGCTTTTTTTGCTCTTTCATGATTTTCTTTTTCTTCTTAGGTGGGACCTTTGGTTGATTTTTTTGAAAAAATCAACAAACATACTACGGTAAATTTCACACCAGCCTTTTTTGGGATAGCATTCTTCTTAAAACCGAAAAGGCAGAGGTCAAATTACCACTTTCCGCGGTCACCGAGGAGAAACAATCAGGTTTTGAAATATCGGTATTCTGACCAGGAGTTATATGTTAGTGATTCCCTCCCTATTAGAGATTGTCTCCCCCATTGGGACTGTAAGCTTTCTGAAGGCTCATTTTGAGAAGCATTTATTTTATTTTTCCCATTCAACCACTCAAGCACATCTGTTGGGCAGAATTATCTACCCCTGTAGATATGAATGTTATCTCCACCTATTTCTTCAATCTAAAAACATAAGACAAGCTTTGTTTATATATATAAAATATTATATATATATATTTTATATATATATATTAAATATATATATATATTCACCCACTCAATCACATACTGTTGGGCAGAATTATCTACCACTGCGATATGAATGCGTATCTCCCCTATTTCTTCAATCTAAAAACATAAGAGCAAGCTTTGTTTATAATTTAATATTTTGCAGTCATTGCAACACCCAAACTTTCTCTGTAACTTGCTGGAACGGTGCGTACTTATCCTTGGGAAATTTATTAGTTTGTTGTATTTTAGTCCCTTGCGGATTCATTCCAAGAAATAGCCCCCAGCACTTTTGTCTTAAGGATATCGTTTTATATTTTCTATTTTTCACAAAAAAATGTAGTTTGTTTTGCCTTTTATGATTTTCTTTTGCTTCTTAGATGGCACCTTTGGTTGGTTTTTGAAAATCAACAAACATACTACGGTATTGCACACCCAACCTTTTCTGGGATTGCATTCTTCTTAAAATGAAAAGGCAGAGGAGTCAAATTACCACTTCCGCGGTCACTGAGAGAAACCCCCAAGTTTCGAAATATCGGGATTGACCAGGAGTTAATGTTAGTGAGTTTTCCCCCCCCTATTGGAGGATGTCCCCTCTTGGAGAAATATAAGCTTGCTGAAGGCTCATTTTGAGAAGCATTTATTTTATTTTTTTCCCCCTTCACCCACTCAATGCACATACTGTTAGTTAGGCAGATCATCTACCACTGCAGATAGAATGCGTATTCTCCCCCTATTTCTTCAATCTAAGACATAAGAGCAAGCTTTGTTTATTTAAATTTTAAAATTTCTTGCAGTCATTGCAACACCAAGCTACTCTGTAAGTTGCTGGAACGGTGCGGACTTATCCTTGGAATTTATTATTTGTTGTATTTTAGCCCCTTTGGGATTCTTTCCAAGAACTAGCCTCAGACTTGGTCTTAAGGATACGTTTTTATTTTCAAAATTTTACAAGAAAAATGTAGTTTTTTTTTCTCTTTTAAATGATTTTTTTTTTTTTGCTTCTTAGATGGCACCTTTGGGGTTGTTTTTTGAAAACTAACAAAACATACACGGTATTGCACACCAACTTTTCTGGACTGCTTCTTCTTAAACGAAAAGGAGAGGGGTGAAATTACCTTTTCCGCGGTCATGGGAAAACCACCAAGTTCAAAATATGGGTTATGACCAGGGTTTTTATTTGTTAGTGATTTCCCCCCCTATTGGGGTTTCCCCCTCTTGAGAATATAACTTGTGAAGGCTCATTTTGGAAGCATTTTTTTTATTTTTCCCATTACCCACTCATGACTACTGTTAGTTAGGAGAATCATCTACCATGAAATATAAATGGTATCTCCCCCTATTTTCAATCTAAGACAAAAGGGCAAGCTTTTTTAAATTTAATATTTTTTGCAGTCTTGCAACACCAAGCTCTCTGTAATTTTGCTGGAACGGTGCGGTCTTACCCGGGAATTTTATTGTTTTTGTTTTTAGTCCCTTGCGGTTCATTCCAATAACTAGCCCTCCACTTTGTCTTAGAGGATATCGTTTTAAATTTTCTATTTTTCACAAAAAATGTAAGTTTGGCTTTTTATGATTTTTTTTGCTTCTTAGTGGAACCTTTGGTGGTTTTTTGAAAATAAACAAACATATCGGTTTGCACACCATCCTTTTCGGGGTTTTGTTCTTCTTAAAACTAAAGGGGGAAGGAGTCAAATTACCATTTTCCCGCGGTCATGAGGAGAAACCCACCAAGTTTCGAAATGGGTTTAATGCCAGATTAATGTTAGTGAGTTCCCCCCTTTTGGGAGGATGTCCCCCTTTGGAAATAAAGCTTGCTAAAGGGCCATTTTGAGAAGCATTTTTTTTTTTTCCCCCATTCACCCCTCATAAATACTTTTTTGGGCAAAATCATCTCCAGCAGATATAAATCTAACCCCCCCTTTTTTTTCAATCAAAGACATAAGGAAGTTTTTGTTTTTAATTTAATATATATTATATAATATATATATATTATATTAATATATTATATATATAATTATGTGTGGTGCCTCTCTCTCTTCTCTCTCTCTCTCCTCTCTGGTCCTTCATGCGGCATTGTTGGAGCACGCGCGACAGACAGAGGAGAGAGAGAGAGGAGAGAGAGAGAGGAGAGGAGAAGGGGAGAGAGAGGAAGATCTTATTCATTAGTTGTAAAGAAAAAGGGTTCCCCAACCCTTTCTTATTGTTGGAGCTCCCACGTGTGTCTTGAAAAACCTTTTGTAATGTTAGCACTTCACCAGAGAGGTCTTAAGCCCCTTTTTATTTTTTATTTCACCATAGAGTTCCTTGAAGAACCTTTCGTTTGCTAGCAGTTCACACATGTGCCCTTGAAAATTTTCTTATTTTAGCACTTCACCGAATGTGCCCCTGAAGACCTTTCTGTAATTTTTGCACCACCAGGAGTTTTTTCTTGAAAAACCTTTTGTATTGCTGCGTTCCAAGAGCGGCCCTTTGAAAAATCTTTCCCGTTTTTAGCTTTACCAGGGGTGTCCTTGAAAACCTTTTGTAGGTTACACTTTTTTTCTTTTCTTCTTCCTAAAATACTGGTTCATCAAAAAGAGAGGTCACGGGGGGGATGTTAAAAAGTAAAAAAAAAACAAAAAATAGGCACTCAGACTGTTGGCCCCGGAGCAAATTTTGGGAACAAGGGGGCGCACTCGTATTAAGAAGTTAAAAGCAATGGCCAAATTAGGGCCCCGGGGAACAGTAAAAAAAATTTGGGGAAGGGTTAAAAAGAAAATCGTCAATATGCGATCTCAAAACGGGCGTATCAATTTGTTTGTTTTTTTTTAAATGAATGCATTGTGGCATTTAGGCACCGGCAGTGAGTTCCACCCGTACAGAACTGGATAAATAAATGTAAGTGGCTGTCATATTTGTGAGTTGTAAATGACGCCACTCTGGTGCTATTTTATTCAATATAGTGTTCCATTGGATATCAATTAGTTTAGCTCTGCCTTTGAGAATGTTAAGTTGATAAGGCTTTCTTCTTTAGGTTTTCCCATATAATTTCTCATGTTCTTCTAGTATTCCCTTTTCTTGATGGGGTTCCTGTCAAACCCGTGCTGCTTCTTTAATCTTTCGGGTTCAATGCCCTTAATGGTAAGGATCCAATGGCAACCATATTCCAGTAGGTCTAACCAGTGTTTTGTTGCAGTCGTCTTTAAACCCTTTTTGGGGGCACCCTTGATATTCCTGTTAAGAAAGCTAAGATGTTATTTGCTTTCTTACATACTAAATTGTAATTTTTCTTTCCATTGAGACGACTATCTAAAATCACGTCTAAATATTTTGCAGCATTGGTTTCTTTAGGAATGTATTATGAATAGAATATTCTGATCTAGTTGGTGAGCGTTTGTTACATATACGCAACATTTGGCACTTTTGGGATAAAATTCCATTTTCCAAGTTCTTTCCCACTCTTGTAAAGCGTTTAAATCTTCTTGTAGAAGCGTGTATCATTCTTGCTTCTGATTGTTCTATGTACTAAACTGTCATCTGCAAAGACCCTTTAGTAGTTCCAGGAGAGAGTTTTCTACTTATGTCATTTATAAAAATTAAGAAAAAACCAAGGGCCCCAGAACAGTTCCCTGTGGAAACCCCTGACAAGACGGGTTTTACAATGGGATGACGACCCTTCCCACAACAACTTTCTGCGTTCTCCCACGAGGAATGATCTAGCCATTTTAGCAAAGAACCGCCAGTGCCGATGTGTTCAAATTTAAGCAGCAGGCCCTAAATGGTCAGCCTTATCAAAGGCTTTAGAAAAGTCTAATAAAATTGCATCTATTTGCTGTCTGTTGTTAAGACAGTTATTAAAATCATTAAAGAGTTGTTATAAGTTGAGTCTCACAACTCCTTCGCTGTCTAAACCATGCTGGGCGTTATTTAAGAAGTATATTTGTCAGATGGTCCATTTGCTACTATATATTATGTGTCCAAGTAGTTTTGTGATATGGATGTACGAGATACAGGTCTATAGTTCTCTGCTTTTGTTTTGGTCACCCTTTTTGAAGAGAGTGTCCTGAAGAACCTTTCTGTATTGTTAACACTTCACAAAAGTGTGTCCTTGAAGAACCTTTCTGTATTGTTAACACTTCACAAAAAGTGTGTCCTTGGGAAAAACCTTTCTGTATTGTTAGCAGTTCACCCGTGCGTCCTTGAAGAACCTTTCTGTATTGTTAACAAATTAACAAAAAGTGTGTCCTTGAAGAACCTTTCTGTATTGTTAACAGTTAACAAGGGTGTGTCCTTGAGAACGTTTCTGTATTGTTACAGTTTACCAGAGTGTTCTTTGAAGAATGTTTATGTATTGTTAGCAATTTACAGAGAGTGTCCTTGAAAAACCTTTCTGTATTGTTAGCAGTTTACCAGAGAGTGTCCTTGAAGAACCTTTCCGTATTTTAGCAGTTTATCAGAATGTGTCCTTGAAGATCCTTTCTGTATTGTTAGCAGAGAGTGTCCTTGAAGAACCAGAGATAGATGAGAACCTTTCTGTATTGTTAGCAGTTCATCATAGTGTTTTCCTTGAAGAACTTTTCTGTATTGTTAGCAGAGAGTGTCCTTGAAGAACCAGAGATAGATGAGAACCTTTCGTATTGTTAGCAGCTCATCATGTGGGGTCCTTGAAGAACTTTTCTGTATTGTTAGCAGTTTTTCATAATGTGTCCTTGAAGAACCTTTCTGTATTGTCAGCAGAGAGTGTCTTTGAGAACCAGAGACAGACCAGAATCTTGAAGACGCAGGGAGTGTGTTTCCGAAACCAGACTGTACCCCTGGCTCTTCCATCACCCTGTTTCATGCAGTGGATGGTGACCTTACTGATGACCTTGACCCTGAGGTCGGGGTTGGGGATGAAGCGGTGGACAGCGGCATGTCGCAGGTTTTGGAGACTTCATCGTGGCCCGTCACAAACCCCACCGCAAAACCCCCATCAACGCCAAGAAAAGCGAACGGTAGGACATGCCCGAGTATCGCACCACATCAAGCCAAGAAAAGCTGGAAACTGGTTTGAGACATGCCAGAGGTACCGCACCATCATCAACGCCAAGAAAATGCTGAAACTGGTAAAAGACATGCCAGAGGTACCGCACCATCATCAACGCCAAGAAAATGCTGAAACTGGTAAGAGACATGCCAGAGGTACCGCACCATCATCAACGCCAAGAAAATGCTGAAACTGGTAAGAGACATGCCAGAGGTACCGCACCATCATCAACGCCAAGAAAATGCTGAAACTGGTAAGAGACATGCCAGAGGTACCGCACCATCATCAACGCCAAGAAAATGCTGAAAATGGTAAGAATATGCCAGAGGTACCGCACCACCATCAACGCCAAGAAAATGTTGAAAATGGTAAGATATATGCCAGAGGTTACCAGAAATGATAGAGATGGTCAGATAAATGCTGGTGAAGGTAGAGGAGATATCAGAGATGACAAGAGATCCTGGAGATAGCTTAAGAGAGGGTCTTGAAGGAAATTGATGGTGGGGTAAGTAAGCAATGCTAGAGATGGAAAGAGACTGTGGAGCTGTTAAGAGAGATATTGCAGAAAGTGAATGCTAGACGTTAGAGATCCATGAGATGCGGGAGATGGGTCAAGACGCTGGAGATGGTAAGAAAGATGCTGGGAATGGTAAGAGCGATGCCGAGGATGGTAAGAGAGATGCCGATGATGGTAAGAAATTGGTAAACATCTTACGGATGAGTAAGATGCTGGGCAGTCCCTCCACGGGGCCCAATAAATGCCAGGCTATCATGAAGCAACCCATCAGAGGAGGCACTGCATGTTGCCGATTCACGATGCTGGGCAGTCCCTCCACGGGGCCCAATAAATGCCAGGCTATCATGAGGCAACCCATCAGAGGAGGCACTGCATGTTGCCGATTCACATTGGCGGTGTTCCGTCGTGCCTGCTTTGAGCGAACATCAGCTGGACATGACCTAGAATGCTCCCTGCTGTTGATGCTGTGAACATCAGCTGGACATGACCTAGAATGCTCCCTGCTGTTGATGCTGTGAACATCAGCTGGACATGACCTAGAATGCTCCCTGCTGTTGATGCTGTGAACATCAGCTGGACATGACCTAGAATGCTCCCTGCTGTTGATGCTGTGAACATCAGCTGGACATGACCTAGAATGCTCCCTGCTGTTGATGCTGTGAACATCAGCTGGACATGACCTAGAATGCTCCCTGCTGTTGATGCTGTGAACATCAGCTGGACATGACCTAGAATGCTCCCTGCTGTTGATGCTGTGAACATCAGCTGGACATGACCTAGAATGCTCCCTGCTGTTGATGCTGTGAACATCAGCTGGACATGACCTAGAATGCTCCCTGCTGTTGATGCTGTGAACATCAGCTGGACATGACCTAGAATGCTCCCTGCTGTTGATGCTGTGAACATCAGCTGGACATGACCTAGAATGCTCCCTGCTGTTGATGCTGTGAACATCAGCTGGACATGACCTAGAATGCTCCCTGCTGTTGATGCTGTGAACATCAGCTGGACATGACCTAGAATGCTCCCTACTGTTGATGCTGTGAACATCAGCTGGACATGACCTAGAATGCTCCCTGCTGTTGATGCTGTGAACATCAGCTGACATGACTTGGAATGCTCCCTGCTGTTGATGCTGTGAACATCAGCTGGACATGACCTAGAATGCTCCCTGCTGTTGATGCTGTGAACATCAGCTGGACATGACCTAGAATGCTCCCTGCTGTTGATGCTGTGAACATCAGCTGGACATGACCTAGAATGCTCCCAACTGTTGATGCTGTGAACATCAGCTGGACATGACCTAGAATGCTCCCTACTGTTGATGCAGTGAACATCAGCTGGACATGACCTAGAATGCTCCCTACTGTTGATGCTGTTGTCACACACACAGGCGACACTGAAGGTGTGTCAGTGTTCAGTTTGCTGTGGTTATACAACGCCTCCTGTCAATGTACAGCCCAGTTATGGATCGGAAGAGCTGGCCACAGCTGCTGCAGGTCAATGGGCTGTCTGGCTGTGGCGTGCTGACCTCGTCTTCTATTGCGGCGCGTCTATCCTCAAGGTTGTAATGAAGACCTTGACGTCGTCTTCTATTGCGGCGCATCTATCCACAAGGTTGTAATGAAGACCTTGACATCGTCTTCTATTGCGGCGCGTCTATCCACAAGGTTGTAATGAAGACCTTGACATCATCTTCTATTGCGGCGCATCTATCCACAAGGTTGTAATGAAGACCTTGACGTCGTCTTCTATTGCGGCGCGTCTATCCACAAGGTTGTAATGAAGACCTTGACGTCGTCTTCTATTGCGGCGCGTCTATCCACAAAGTTGTAATGAAGACCTTGACGTCATCTTCTATTGCGGCGCATCTATCCACAAGGTTGTAATGAAGACCTTGACGTCGTCTTCTACTGCGGCGCGTCTATCCACAAGGTTGTAATGAAGAGCTTGACGTTGTCTTCTATTACGGGGCGTCTATCCTCAAGGTTGTAATGAAGAGCTTGACGTTGTCTTCTATTACGATGCATATATCCACAAGGTTGTAATGAAGACCTTGACGTTGTCTTCTATTACGGGGCGTCTATCCACACGGTTGTAATGAAGAGCTTGACGTTGTCTTCTATTACGATGCATCAATCCACAAGG
>CM031606.1:1803038-1828038 GCA_018398815.1 Conus ventricosus
TACCACAGATGACACACCACACTGTCCTGTAACTACCACAGATGACACACCACACTGTCCTGTAACACCACAGATGACACACCACACAGTCCTGAAACTACCATAGATAACACCCCACACTGTCCTGTAACTATCGCAGATAACACACCACACTGTCCTGTTACTACCAGCAGATGACAACACCACCCCTGTCCTGTAACTACCCAGCAGATGACACCCCCACACTGTCCTGTAAACTACCACAGATGACACAAACCCCCACTGTCCTGTAACTACCACAGATGACACACCACACTGTCCTGTAACTACCACAGATAACACACCACACTGTCCTGTAACTAGCACAGATGACACACCACACTGTCCTGTAACTACCAGCAGATGACACACCAACAACGTCCCTGAAACTACCATAGATTTAAAACACCCCCACTGTCCTGTAACCTATGCAATGAAACACACCACACTGTCCTGTAACTATAGCAGATGACACACCACACGTCTTGTAACTACCAGCAGATGACACACCACACTGTCCTGAAACTACCAGCAGATAACACACCACACTGTCCTGTAACTATAGCAGATGACACACCACACTGTCCTGTAACTATAGTAGATGACACCCCCACACTGTCCTGTAACTAACCAGCAGATAACACACCACACTGTCCTGTAACTACCACATATAACACACCACACTGTCCTCTAAAATATAGCAGATGACACACCACACAGTCCTGTAACTACCAGCAGGTAATAAACCACACTGTCCTGTAACTACCCCGCCGATTTACACACAACACTGTCCTGTAACTACCACAGATAACACACCACACTGTCCTGTAACTACCAAAAGATAACACACCACACTGTCCTGAAACTACCACAGATGAAAACACCACACTGTCCTGAAACTACCACAGATACACACCACACTGTACTGTAACTACCACAGATGACACACCACACTGTCCTTAACTACTACAGATGACACAAACCACACTCCCGTAACTACGTCCTGTAACTACTACAGATGACACACCACACTGTCCTGTAAAATACCACAGATGACAAAACCACACGTCCTGTAACTACCAGCAGATAACACACCACACTGTCCGTAACTACCAACAATGACACACCACACTGTCCTGTAACACCACAGATGACACACCACACGTCCTGTAACTACCACAGATAACACACCACACTGTCCTGTAACTATCGCAGATAACACACCACACTGTCGTGTAACTACCAGCAGATAACACACCACACTGTCCTGAAACTAAACCCGCAGATGATTGGTCACACACTATTTTATGCTGCAGATGATGTGGTCATACACAATGTTGTGCTGCAGATTATGTGGTCACACAGTGTTGTGCGCAGATGATTGGTCCCACACAATGTTGATCTACAGATGAAGTAGTCACACACAATGTGCAGCAGATGATGTGGTCACACACTATGTTGTGCTGCAGATGGCGTGGTCACACACAATGGTGTGCCACAGAATGATGTGGTCACACACTAATACTGTGCTGCAGATGAAGTGGTCACACACTATGTTGTGCTGCAGATTTATGTGGCACACACTATTGTGCTGCAGAAAATATGGTCACATACAATGTTGTGCCGCCGATGAGTAGTCACACTCTATACTATGATGCAGATGATGTTGGTCACACACAATGTTGTGCTGCAGATGATGTGGTCACACACTATACGTGGGAGCAGATGATGTGGCCACACAGTGTTGTGCTGCAGATGATGCGGCACACACTATACTGTGCAGCAGATGATGTGGTCACACAGGGTGTGCTGCAGATAAGTGGTCACACAGGGTTTTCCGCAGATGATGTGGTCACACCACTATACTTGTACAGCAGATGATGTGGTCACACACAATGTTGTGCTGCAGAGATGTGGTCACACACTATTCTGTGCAGCAATGATGTGGTCACACACAATGTTGTGCGCAGATGATGTGGCACACAGTGCTGTGCTGCAAGATAATGGTCACACACTATGTTGTACGCAGATGGTGTGGTCAGACACTATGTTTTTCTGCAGATGATGTGATCACACAGTGTTGTGCTGCAGATGATGTGGTCACACACAATGTTGTGCTGCAGATGATGTGGTCACACAGTGCTTTTCTGCAGATGATATGGTCACACACTATGTTGTACCGCAGATGGTGTGGTCAGACACTATGTTTTTCTGCAGATGATTGGTCACACAGTGTTGTGCTGCAGATGGTGTGGTCACACACAGTGTTGTGCTGCAGATGATTTGGTCACACACTATGTTGTGCTGCAGATGGTGTGGTCACACACAATGTTGTGCTGCAGATGGTGTGGTCACACACAATGTTGTGCTGCAGATGGTGTGGTCACACACAATGTTGTGCTGCAGATGGTGTGGTCACACACAATGGTGTGCTGCAGATGGTGTGGTCACACACAATGTTGTGCTGCAGATGGTGTGGTCGGACACAATGTTGTGCTGCAGATGGTGTGGTCACACACAATGTTGTGCTGCAGATGGTGTGGTCACACACAATGTTGTGCTGCAGATGGTGTGGTCGGACACGAGGAAAGTGGGTTGTGCTCTGAAGAGGTGCGGCAACCTGACGGGACCTGACCAGACCTATGCCAACGCCTGGTTCTTCGCTTGTCTCTATGACCCCCCGTGAGTCCTACCACCCCCTCCTAATAACACCCATCTCAACGCCTGTCTCTATGACCCCCCGTGAGTCCTACCACCCCCTCCTAATAACACCCATCTCAACGCCTGTCTCTATGACCCCCCGTGAGTCCTACCACCCCCTCCTAATAACACCCATCTCAACGCCTGTCTCTATGACCCCCCGTGAGTCCTACCACCCCCCTCCTAATAACACCCATCTCAAAGCCTGTCTCTATGACCCCCCGTGAGTCCTACCACCCCCTCCTAATAACACCCATCTCAAACGCCTGTCTCTATGACCCCCCGTGAGTCCTACCACCCCCTCCTAATAACACCCATCTCAACGCCTGTCTCTATGACCCCCCGTGAGTCCTACCACCCCCTCCTAATAACACCCATCTCAACGCCTGTCTCTATGACCCCCCGTGAGTCCTACCACCCCTCCTAATAACACCCATCTCAACGCCTGTCTCTATGACCCCCCGTGAGTCCTACCACCCCCTCCTAATAACACCCCATCTCAACGCCTGTCTCTATGACCCCCCGTGAGTCCTACCACCCTCTCCTAATAACACCCATCTCAAAGCCTGTCTCTATACCCCCCCCCCCCCCCCGTGAGTCCTACCACCCCCTCCTAATAACACCCATCTCAACGCCTGTCTCTATGCCCCCCCTCCCCCCCTCCCACCCGTGAGTCCTACCACCCTCTCCTAATAACACCCATCTCAACGCCTGTCTCTATGCCCCCCCTCTCCCTCCCCCCGTGAGTCCTACCACCCCCTCCTAATAACACCCATCTCAATGCCTGTCTCTATGCCCCCCCTCCTCCCCCCCTCCCGTGAGTCCTACCACCCTCTCCTAATAACACCCATCTCAACGCCTGTCTCTATGCCCCCCCCCCCTCCCCCCCTCCCGTGAGTCCTACCACCCTCTCCTAATAACACCCATCTCAACGCCTGTCTCTATGCCCCCCCTCCCCCCCCCCCCCCCCCTCCAGTGAGTCCTACCACCCTCTCCTAATAACACCCATCTCAACGCCTGTCTCTATGCCCCCCCTCCCCCCCCTCCCGTGAGTCCTACCACCCCCTCCTAATAACACCCATCTCAACGCCTGTCTCTATGCCCCCCCTCCCCCCCCCCCCCCCCCATGAGTCCTACCATCCTCTCCTAATAACACCCATCTCAACGCCTTTTTCTATGCCCCCCCTCCCCTCCCCCTCCCGTGAGTCCTACCACCCTCTCCTAATAACACCCATCTCAACGCCTGTCTCTATGCCCCCCCCCCCCCCCTCCCGTGAGTCCTACCACCCTCTCCTAATAACACCAATCTCAGCGCCTACTTTTCGCCTGTCTGTATTGCTTCTCCTCCCTCATGATCCCCGCTCCTAATTAGACCTACCCCAACGTCTGTTTCTTCGTCTGTCTCTATGGGCCTTTCTCCCCCCCCCCCCCATGAGTTCCTCTCCCTTCTTCTAATCATACCCACCCCAACGCCTGGTTCTTTGCCTGTCTCTGTGATCCTCCGTGAGTTCTCCCTCCCCCACCCCTCTTTCTCCATAACTCTCACCCTACTCCAACCATCTGCTTAGTAGTCCTTTGTTTCTATCACACTCCCCCACCCCTCGTTCTCCATAACTCTCACCCTACTCCAACCATCTGCTTAGTAGTCCTTTGTTTCTATCACACTCCCCCACCCCTCGTTCTCCATAACTCTCACCCTACTCCAACCATCTGCTTAGTAGTCCTTTGTTTCTATCACACTCCCCCACCCACTTGTCCCTTCCAATACACACGCCTGGGGGTTCGTCTCTCCCCTTTCCCCCAATACAAACACTACACCTCCGCATAATGCTCACTAGCTCTCTGCTTGTCTATATGCCACACCCTTCATCCACCTGTGTTCAAACTACCCCATCTTCAGTCATCCTCCTCCAGACTATCTTCCACCAATTGCTCAACAGGTTTTCCCTGATTTTCTGTGATCACCTCCGCCCCCATTCCTCAGTGTTCGGTCTCTTACGTCTTCCTCGAGTTTAACATGCATAGACTCAGGGCATGTTCATGTTATTTCATGTAGCATCTTATGTGAGCCTGTTGTCTATTTTACAGTTTGCAGCAGGCACAAGTAGAAGTAACAAAGAAAGAAGGCAGAAAATAATGACCCCTCTATAGGCTCTACTGGCAGTCTGGGTAAAATATAGAAAATAATGACCCATATATAGGCTCCACTGGCAGTCTGGGTAAAATATAGAAAATAATGACCCATCTATAGGCTCCACTGGCAGTCTGGGTAAAATATAGAAAATAAGGACCCATTTATAGGCTCCACTGGCAGTCTGGGTAAAATATAGAAAATAATGACCCATCTATAGGCTCCACTGGCAGTCTGGGTAAAATATAGAAAATAATGACCCATTTATAGGCTCCACTGGCAGTCTGGGTAAAATATAGAAAATAATGACCCATCTATAGGCTCCACTGGCAGTCTGGGTAAAATATAGAAAATAATGACCCATCTATAGGCTCCACTGGCAGTCTGGGTAAAATATAGAAAATAATGACCCATTTATAGGCTCCACTGGCAGTCTGGGTAAAATATAGAAAATAATGACCCATTTATAGGCTCCACTGGCAGTCTGGGTAAAATATAGAAATAATGACCCATTTATAGGCTCCACTGGCAGTCTGGGTAAAATATAGAAAATAATGACCCATCTTTAGGCTCCACTGGCAGTCTGGGTAAAATATGCTGCCATACTATCCTAACAAATACTATTCTTGATATACAACCCATGTAAACCATTCAAATTTAGAACCCGTGTAAAACATGCTGCCAATAATCATGACAAGTATTATTAAAAGTATACAACCTATGTAAAACATGCTGCCCAATGATCACTACAAGCATCATTTGAAACATGCAAACTATGTATAACGTGTTGCCCAATGATCACTACAAGCATCATTTGAAACATGCAAACTATGTATAACATGCTGCCAAATGGTTGCAACGAGTATCATGTGAAATGTACAAACTATGTAAAACTTACTTTCACATGTCCATTCCAAATTTTATGTAAAATATAAAACAACGTAAAACATGCGGACAAATGGCCATAAGTATGATATGAAAAAAAGAACCTATGTAAAATGTGTAGCCAATAGACTATGACAAGTACTTAATAACCAACGTGAACATAACAAGCACCACGTAAAGTGTACGAGCTATGTAAAACGTGCACCATTCACCATACAAAGTACCATAAAGACTCGATGCACTGATAGGGAAAAGCACCCTGGAACACAAACTAGCCACATATGGGGACATTGTGTATGCCACATGTAGAGACGCCTATGGAGTAAAACTACCCAAAGAGAAAACACCTCCAAAGAAATCCAGACGCCAAGAAAAGATGGACAAGATCAGAGTCCAAAAGAACAACCTCAAGAAGCAAATGAAGACCGCACTGCCAGCTGAAAAACAAGGCTTGGAAAAACTGTGGGAAGACCTGAAAGAAAAACACAGCGCCCTCAGCAAAGCGGAATCTGCGAGGAAGAGGAAGAGCAAAAAGAAGAAGACACAAGAGCGCTTCTTCAGAGACCCCTTCCAGTTTGCCAGAACACTGTTTGAGCAGCCAAAATCTGGGACCCTAAGTGTGGACAAAGGAGTTCTTGAGCAGCATCTGAGGAAAACATACTCTGACTCACAGAGCAAAGCACCACTCGACATTCAAGATCTCGTGTGGCCAACCAATCCTGAGGAACAGTTCAATGGCAAGCCTCCAACGTTGGCGGAAATCAAGAAGGTGGTCGACAAAGCCAGAGCCAAATCATCACCAGGGCCAAACGGAATACCTTACCAGCTTTACAAGAAATGTCCCAAGGTGCTGGAGTGGCTCCACAGGCTGCTGCGATCGGCTTGGAGAAACCAGAAGATCAGCGGCCAGTGGATGACGGCAGATGGTGTGTACATCCCCAAAGAGCAAAACTCAAGTGACATCAGCCAGTTCAGGCCAATATCACTACTGAACGTCGAAGGGAAAATCTTCTTCTCTGTCATGGCAGCAAGGCTGACCAAGTACCTGATGGAAAACAAGTACTTGGATGTGTCAGTCCAGACAGGTGGCATCCCAGGCGTGGCTGGCTGTGTAGAACACGCCACAATGATCTGGGACGCAATCCAAAAAGCAAAAACAGAAAAGAGAGACCTGGACGTAGTGTGGCTTGATCTGGCAAACGCATATGGATCTGTACCCCATGAGATGATACAGTTGGCTCTTGAGATGTACCATGTGCCAAAGAACATCCGCGACATGCTCAAGAAGTACTTCAATGGCTTCTCAATGCGGTTCTCTACCAAGGAGTACACAACTGATTGGATCAACTTGGAAGTGGGCATTGCAATGGGCTGTGCAATTTCCCCGATACTGTTCGTGCTGGCAATGGAACTCATCTTGAAAGCAGCAACAAACAACGCGAGACAAACAGACCTTGGCGATGGATACAAGATGCCTCCTCTCAAGGCCTTCATGGATGACACTACAGTGATTTCATCCAGAGAAGACGAGACACGTCATGTGCTGGAGAGGCTGGACGACATAGTTGCCTCATCCAGAATGAAGTTCAAGCCAAAGAAATCACGGAGTCTCTCACTGAGGAAAGGAAAAGTGGCCGAATCTGTGGTCTTCAGTGTTGCCAACCAGGCCATTTCAACAGTCACAGAAGAACCAGTCAAGAGCCTTGGAAGATGGTATGATGATACGCTGAAAGACCAACAAAGAGCAAAAGAAACCAAGCAGATGGCGGAAGAAGGCTTGGAGACCATTGACCAGTGTGGGCTCCCTGGCAAATACAAGGTCTGGTGTCTGCAGTTCATGCTGATACCAAAGCTCCTATGGCCTCTGATGATATACGACATCTGCACCAGCACAGTGGAGGCAATGGAAGCCAAAATCAACAAGTTCACAAGGAAATGGCTTGGTGTCCCACCCTGTCTGACTGACATCGCGCTGTACTGTCGCCAAGCAAAGCTCAAACTACCACTGAAATCCATCCTGGAGGAATACAAAGCAGGGAAGATCAGACTTCAAAGCATGCTGGAGGACTCAGGAGACAAGGTGGTAGAAGCAATCAAGCCCCAGCTGAAGACAGGCAGAAAATGGAAAGTTCAAGAGGCGATGGATTCTGCAAAAGAAAGTCTCAAGATCAGAGAAATAACAGGACACACACAGACCAACAGACAAGGACTGGGGGTGACCAAAACTGAATGGTGGTCAAAGGCCAAAGGAAAAGCCAAAAGAGACATGATGATTCAGGAGATGAGAAAAGAAGAAGACCAAAAAAGATTCCAAAAAGCAGTCCAGCAGAGCCAGCAAGGGCAATGGACAACGTGGGAGAATGCACTCCAAAGAAGTCTAACTTGGAATGACATTTGGCACATGGCCCCTCTCAGGATCAGCTCCATTCTCAGATCTGCATATGACCTTCTGCCCTCAAATGCAAACCTGGTGAAGTGGGGGAAAACAGACGATCCTGCATGCCCCCTCTGCCATAAAAAACAAACAGTGGAGCATGTTCTAAGCTCATGTAAAGTAGCCCTGGCTCAAGGAAGGTACACATGGAGGCACAACCAAGTGCTCAAAGAAATTGTACAAGTAGTCTGGGCTAGTACCAACACCACAAAAGGGAGCATCAGGACTCCAAAAGCACCCGCAACATTCTTCACGGCAGGAGGCAGCAAATCATGGCCAAGAACAACAGTGCCACTCGAAACATGCAGGCAGAGTCTGCTGGATGGGCAGATGACTGGGAGTGCACTGCAGACCTCCCAGAATGGAAGAGTCACCAGAGATCATCAGCAAGAGTGGCATGAGACCAGACATAGTAGTCCACTCTAAGTCAACCAAGCAGCTGATCATGATCGAGCTCACGGTGCCATATGAGAACAGAATGGAGGCAGCTCAAATCTACAAGACTGAAAAGTATGCTGATCTGGCAAACAGCCTGAGGAGAGAAGGCTATCAGGTCAAAGTCCTCACTGCAGAAATTGGAGCTAGGGGATTTGTAGGAACGTCTGCATACAGCCTCATGAAACAGCTCTCAGTTGCAGGGAAGGAAAAAACCAGAGCCCTGAAAGCAATGGCAGAAGCGGCAGAGAGGTGTTCAAGCTGGATCTGGTCAAGGAGGAACAAAAGTGAACTTCATAAGGCTTACTTTCCCTACAAATATCAGGTGTCCCTGTGGCTCAGTGGTTAAAGCGCGAGTCATTAAGTAGAAAATGAGCATGTCCAGAGGGTCATGGGTTCGAATCCCAGCCATGGCTCGTCCCAAGATGGGGAAAAAAAAAGGGGCAGCAGAGGGACATCCGGAGTCATGAACCGGGTGTGGCCCAACCCCCCTAGAGTGTCAGGAGATAAGGGCCGAAACACTTGCTTGAAGGGGGCTTCTCTTCTGAGGACTCTCTGCTGCCACGCTCTCCACGAGTTTCTTTCTACTTATGCACTCTAGTGCCAATGTCAAACATACTGCCAAAACACCATAACATAATTATACAATACAAAGCAGGACCCCAACAGAAGCACACACATCATCCGTCCGTTGAAATATATATTGTTTCCTGTTCACATGAGTATTTATCCGTAGAGCAATATATATTCTTTTGAATAATTAGATATAAAACTAGCCTTTTGTCACTACCTAAGAGAGAGAGAGGAGAGAGAGAGGAGAGAGAAGAGAGAGAGAGAGAGAGAGAGAGAGAGAGGAGAGAGAGAGAGAGATGTACAGACAGTGTTAGACACAGTGTGTGTTATAGTGGGAACGTGGCCGGGGTATTGCCCTATGTGAGGTGTGTTGTAGTGGGAACGTGGCCAGGGTATTGCCCTATGTGAGGTGTGTTGTAGTAGGAACGTGGCCGGGGTATTGCCCTATGTGAGGTGTGTTGTAACGGGAACGTGGCCGGGGTATTGCCCTATGTGAGGTGTGTTGTAGTGGGAACGTGGCCGGGGTATTGCCCTATGTGAGGTGTGTTGTAGTAGGAACGTGGCCGGGCATTGCCCTATGTGAGGTGTGTTGTAGTAGGAACGTGGCCGGGCATTGCCCTATGTGAGGTGTGTTGTAGTAGGAACGTGGCCGGGATATTGCCCTATGTGAGGTGTGTTGTAGCGGGAACGTGGCCGGGGTATTGCCCTATGTGAGGTGTGTTGTAGTGGGAACGTGGCCGGGGTATTGCCCTATGTGAGGTGTGTTGTAGTGGGAACGTGGCCGGGGTATTGCCCTATGTGAGGTGTGTTGTAGTGGGAACGTGGCCGGGGTATTGCCCTATGTGAGGTGTGTTGTAGCGGGAACGTGGCCGGGGTATTGCCCTATGTGAGGTGTGTTGTAGCGGGAACGTGGCCGGGGTATTGCCCTATGTGAGGTGTGTTGTAGCGGGAACGTGGCCGGGGTATTGCCCTATGTGAGGTGTGTTGTAGTGGGAACGTGGCCGGGGTATTGCCCTATGTGAGGTGTGTTGTAGTAGGAACGTGGCCGGGGTATTGCCCTATGTGAGGTGTGTTGTAGTGGGAACGTGGCCGGGGTATTGCCCTATGTGAGGTGTGTTGTAGCGGGAACGTGGCCGGGGTACTGCCCTATGTGAGGTGTGTTGTAGTGGGAACGTGGCCGGGGTATTGCCCTATGTGAGGTGTGTTGTAGCGGGAACGTGGCCGGGGTATTGCCCTATGTGAAGGGCCAGCGAGGGGAAGAGTGCACACTGTGTCCTGAGTTCTTCACCAGGTGTGAGCAGGGTCTCTGCTATCCGGTAAGTGCAGGACTTTCCACAGTCTTTTCTTACCCCTTCCAGTCCTGCTGTCTTCTTCTTCTTCTTCTTCTTCTTCTTCTTCTTCTTCTCTCTTTTCACTCTTACCTTTCTTCTTCTTATCTCTTTCTCTTAACTCCGTAGCGAGTCATTGGGGCACCACCATGAGGAAAACTTCATCAGGTTCCATCAGTTCGGCACCACCATGAAGAACAATTCACCAGGTTCCATCACCACCATGAAGAACAATTCATCAGGTTCCATCAATTCGGCACCACCATGAAGAACAATTCCTCAGGTTCCATAAATTCGGCACCACCATGAGGAACAATTCATCAGGTTCCATTATGAAGAACAATTCATCAGGTTCCATTATGAAGAACAATTCATCAGGTTCCATCAGTTCGGCACCACCATGAAGAACAATTCATCAGGTTCCATACGTTCCGCACCACCATGAAGAACAATTCATCAGGTTCCATTATGAAGAAGAATTCATCAGGTTCCATTATGAAGAACAATTCATCAGGTTCCATCAGTTCGGCACCACCATGAGGAACAATTCATCAGGTTCCATTATGAAGAACAATTTATCAGGTTCCATTATGAAGAACAATTTATCAGGTTCCATAATGAAGAACAATTCATCAGGTTCCATCAGTTCGGCACCACCATGAGGAACAATTCATCAGGTTCCATTATGAAGAAGAATTCATCAGGTTCCATCAGTTCGGCACCACCATGAAGAACAGTTCATCAGGTTCCATTATGAAGAACAATTCATCAGGTTCCTTTATGAAGAACAATTCATCACCACCATGAAGAACAATTCATCAGGTTCCATCAATTCGGCACCACCATGAAGAACAATTCATTAGGTTCCATAAATTCGGCACCACCATGAGGAACAATTCATCAGGTTCCATTATGAAGAACAATTCATCAGGTTCCATTATGAAGAACAATTCATCAGGTTCCATCAGTTCGGCACCACCATGAAGAACAATTCATCAGGTTCCATACGTTCGGCACCACCAGAAGAACAATTCATCAGGTTCCATTATGAAGAAGAATTCATCAGGTTCCATTATGAAGAACAATTCATCAGGTTCCATCAGTTCGGCACCACCATGAGGAACAATTCATCAGGCTCCATTATGAAGAACAATTCATCAGGTTCCATTATGAAGAACAATTCATCAGGTTCCATTATGAAGAACAATTCATCAGGTTCCATCAGTTCGGCACCACCATGAAGAACAATTCATCAGGTTCCATTATGAAGAACAATTCATCAGGTTCCATTATGAAGAACAATTCATCAGTTTCCATCAGTTCGGCACCACCATGAAGAACAATTCATCAGGTTCCATTATGAACAATTCATCAGGTTCCATCAGTTCAGCACCACCATGAGGAACAATTCATCAGGTTCCATAGTTCGGCACCACCATGAGGAACAATTCATCAGGTTCCATACGTTCGGCACCACCATGAAGAACAATTCATCAGGTTCCATTATGAAGAACAATTCATCAGGTTCCATCAGTTCGGCACCACCATGAGGAACAATTCATCAGGTTCCATAGTTCGGCACCACCATGAAGAACAATTCATCAGGTTCTATTATGAAGAACAATTCATCAGGTTCCATAGTTCGGCACCACCATGAAGAACAATTCATCAGGTTCCATTATGAAGAACAATTCATCAGGTTCCATCAGTTCGGCACCACCATGAACAATTCATCAGGTTCCAATTGTTCGGCACCACCATGAAGAACAATTCATCAGGTTCCAATTGTTTGGCACCACCATGAACAATTCATCAGGTTCCAATTGTTCGGCACCACCATGAACAATTCATCAGGTTCCAATTGTTCGGCACCACCATGAAGAACAATTCATCAGGTTCCAATTGTTCGGCACCACCATGAGGAACAATTCATCAGGTTCCAAAGTTCGGCACCACCATGAAGAACAATTCATCCGGTTCCATTATGAAGAACAATTCATCAGGTTCCATGAGTTGGGCACCACCATGAACAATTCATCAGGTTCCAATTGTTCGGCACCACCATGAAGAACAATTCATCAGGTTCCAATTGTTCGGCACCACCATGAAGAACAATTCATCAGGTTCCAATTGTTCGGCACCACCATGAAGAACAATTCATCAGGTTTCATAGTTCGGCACCACCATGAACAATTCATCAGGTTCCATCAGTTCGGCACCACTATGAAGAACAATTCATCAGGTTCCATTATGAAGAACAATTCATCAGGTTCCATTATGAAAAACAATTCATCAGGTTCCATTATGAAGAACAATTCATCAGGTTCCATTATGAAGAACAATTCATCAGGTTCCAAAGTTTGGCACCACTATGAAGAACAATTCATCAGGTTCCATTATGAAGAACAATTCATCAGGTTCCATACGTTCGGCACCACTATGAAGAACAATTCATCAGGTTCCATTATGAAGAACAATTCATCAGGTTCCATAGTTCGGCACCACCATGAAGAACAATTCATCAGGTTCCATTATGAAGAACAATTCATCAGGTTCTATAGTTCGGCACCACCATGAAGAACAATTCATCAGGTTTCATAGTTCGGCACAACCATGAAGAACAATTCATCAGGTTCCATTATGAAGAACAATTCATCAGGTTCCATAGTTCGGCACCACCATGAAGAACAATTCATCAGGTTCCATTATGAAGAACAATTTATCAGGTTCTATAGTTCGGCACCACCATGAAGAACAATTCATCAGGTTTCATAGTTCGGCACCACCATGAACAATTCATCAGGTTCCATGAGTTGGGCACCACCATGAAGAACAATTCATCAGGTTCCATTATGAAGAACAATTCATCAGGTTCCATCAGTTCGGGCGGTTGCGCGCCAAGGCCTTTGTCTCTGCAAATGTATCTTCCTGTCCACTTTGCGACGTTCAGACCTTCCTTTTTGCTTTGCTTTGCTTTGCTTTGCGGTGTTTTCGTTTATTTTTGTGTCTTCTGTCTTCCTCCTTCAACAGTTCCAGAGAGGTTTGTCTCAGCAAGGCATGTATATCTTGCAACATGGCCATGGTAAGGGGATTGCATTAGAAAGGCATGTATATCTTGCAACATGGCCATGGTAAGGAGATTGCATTAGCAAGGCCTTTATATCTTGCAACATGGCCATGGTAAGGGATTGCATTAGCAAGGCCTTTATATCTTGCAACATGGCCATGGTAAGGGGATTGCATTAGCAAGGTCTTTATATCTTGCAACATGGCCATGGTAAGGGGATTGCATTAGCAAGGCCTTTATATCTTGCAACATGGCCATGGTAAGGGGATTGCATTAGCAAGGGCTTTAAGTCTTGCAACATGGCCATGGTAAGGGGATTGCATTAGCAAAGGCTTTATATCTTGCAACATGGCCATGGTAAGGGGATTGCATTAGCAAGGGCTTTATATCTTGCAACATGGCCATGGTAAGGGGATTGCATTAGCAAGGGCTTTAAGTCTTGCAACATGGCCATGGTAAGGAGATTGCATTAGCAAGGGCTTTAAGTCTTGCAACATGGCCATGGTAAGGGGATTGCATTAGCAAGGGCTTTAAGTCTTGCAACATGGCCGCACTGATGTAGTTTTCTTTTCCTGAGTGACGTCAGTAGATTATAGTTCTATCTGTTGCTTGATACACTGGTTGACTGCGATATGTCATACACTGGTTGACTGCGATATGTCATACACTGGTTGACTGCGATATGTCATACACTGGTTGACTGCGATATGTATCTATAGTTTAGTATCTTAAGATAATATGTCATACACTGGTTGACTGCGATATGTCATACACTGGTTGATACACTGGTTGACTGCGATATGTCATACACTGGTTGACTGCGATATGTCATACAATGGTTGACTGTGATATGCCATACACTGGTTGACTGCGATATGTCATACACTGGTTGACTGTGATATGCCATACACTGGTTGACTGCGATATGTCATACACTGGTTGACTGCGATATGTCATACACTGGGTTGAACTGTGACATGTCATACACTGGTTGACTGCGATATGTCATACACTGGTTGACTGCGATATGTCATACACTGGTTGACTGCGATATGTCATACACTGGTTGACAGTGATATGTACCTATAGTTAATTAAGTATCTTGAGATAATATGTCATACACTGGTTGACTGCGATATGTCATACACTGGTTGACTGCGATAATGTCATACATGGTTGACTGGATATGTCATACACTGGTTGACTGCGATATGTATCTATAGTTTAGTATCTTAAGAATAATATGTCATACACTGGTTGACTGCGATATGTCATAACACTGGTTGATACACTGGTTGACTGCGATATGTCATACACTGGTTGACTGCGATATGTCATACAATGGTTGACTGCGATATGCCATACATGTTGACTGCGATATGTCATACACTGGTTGACTGTGATATGCATACACTGGTTGACTGCGATATGTCATACACTGGTTGACTGCGATATGTCATACACTGGTTGACTGCGATAATGTCATACACTGGTTGACTGCGATATGCCATACACTGGTTGACTGCGATAATTATGTCATACACTGGTTGACTGCGATATGTCATTACACTGGTTGACTGCGATATGTCATATACTGGTTGACAGTGATATGTATCTATAGTTAATTAAGTATCTTGAGATAATATGTCATACACTGGTTGACTGCGACATGTATCTATAGTTAATTAAATATCTTGAGATAATATGTCATACACTGGTTGACTGCGACATGTATCTATAGTTAATTAAGTATCTTGAGATAATAATATGTCATACACTGGTTGACTGCGATATGTATCTATAGTTAATTAAGTATCTTGAGATCATATGTCATACACTGTTGACTGTGATATGTATCTATAGTTAATTAAGTATCTTGAGATCATATGTCATACACTGGTTGACTGTGATATGTATCTATAGTTAATTAAGTATCTTGAGATCATATGTCATACACTGGTTGACTGTGATATGTATCTATAGTTTAGTATCTTAAGATAATATGTCATACATTGGTTGACTGTGATATGTATCTATAGTTTAGCATCTTGAGATAATATGCCATACACTGGTTGACTGGTGATATGTATCTATGGTTTAGTATCTTGAGATAATAATATGTCATACACTGGTTGACTGTGATATGTATCTATAGTTAATTAAGTATCTTGAGATAATATGTCATACACTGGTTGACTGGTGATATGCATCTATCGTTTAGTATCTTGAGATCATATGGCATACACTGGTTGACTGGTGATATGTCATACACTGGTTGACTGTGATATGCATCTTTAGTTAATTAAGTATCTTGAGATCATAATGTCATACACTGGTTGACTGTGATATGTATCTATCGTTTAGTATCTTGAGATCATATGTCATACACTGGTTGACTGGTGATATGTATCTTTAGTTTAGTATCTTGAGATCATATGTCATTTGCATCGCTTGGATTCTTCGTTCCAGATACACTATGAGATTCTATGTCCCTCATGCGTAAAAGTAAATCATGAGGTTCTATGTCTCTCATGCGTAAAGGTAGATCATGAGGTTCTATGTCTCTCAAGCGTAAAGGTAGATCATGAGGTTCTATGTCTGTCATGTGTAAAGGTAAATCATGAGGTTCTATGTCTCTCATGTGTCAAGGTAGATCATGAGGTTCTATGTCTCTCATGTGTAAAGGTAGATCATGAGGTTCTATGTCTCTATTGCCTAAAGGTAGATCATGAGGTTCTATGTCTCTCATGCGTAAAGGTAGATCATGAAGTTCTATGCCTCTCATGCATAAAGGTAGATCATGAGGTTCTATGTCTCTCACGCGTAAAGGTATATCATGAGGTTCTATGTATGTCATGCGTAAAGGTATATCATGAGGTTCTATGTCTCTCATGCGTAAAGATATATCATGAGGTTCTATGTCTCTCATGCGTAAAGGTAAATCATGAGCTTCTATGTCTCTCATGCGTAAAGGTGGATCATGAGGTTCTATGTCTCTCACGCGTAAAGGTATATCATGAGGTTCTATGTTTCTCATGCGTAAAGGTAAATCATGAGGTTCTATGTCTCTCATGTGTAAAGGTGGATCAAGAGGTTCTATGTCTCTCACGCGTAAAGGTAAATCATGAAGTTCTATAGCTCCGACCATGTCTACTTTGTGTTCACGTGTACTCTTTATATCAGTTCGTCCATGTTTTTTTTGTTTTCTTTCGTTTTTCATTGAACAGCTTCCGTTTCTCTTTTGCTCTTGTGAACCACAGGCAGATTTTCCTGACACATCCATATCTGATCCGTGGCTCTGTGGTTTGAATCCTGACCTTAGTTTTCCGACATCATACCTGCATGCGCAGAACGCTGCAACTCATTTGTCAGGGTTTTCATACAGCCCTTTCCCTCTGTCAGGGTTTTCATACAGCCCTTTCCCTCTGTCAGGGTTTTCATGCAGCCCTTTCCCTCTGTCAGGGTTTTCATGCAGCCCTTTCCCTCTGTCAGGGTTTTCATACAGCCCTTTCCCTCTGTCAGGGTTTTCATGCAGCCCTTTCCCTCTGTCAGGGTTTTCATGCAGCCCTTTCCCTCTGTCAGGGTTTTCATGCAGCCCCTTCCTTTCCCTCTGTCAGGGTTTTCATGCAGCCCTTTCCCTCTGTCAGGGTTTCATGCAGCCCTTTCCCTCTGTCAGGGTTTTCATGCAGCCCTTTCCCTCTGTCAGGGTTTTCATGCAGCCCTTTCCTTTCCCTTTGTCAGGGTTTTCATGCAGCCCTTTCCTTTCCCTCTGTCAGGGTTTTCATCAGCCCCTTTCCCTCTGTCAGGGTTTTCATGCAGCCCTTTCCTTTCCATCTGTCAGGGTTTTCATGCAGCCCTTTCCTTTCCCTCTGTCAGGGTTTTCATGCAGCCCTTTCCATCTGTCAGGGTTTTCATGCAGCCCTGTCTCTCTGTCAGGGTTTTCATGCAGCCCTTTCCATCTGTCAGGGTTTTCATGCAGCACTTTCCTTTCCCTCTGTCAGGGTTTTCATGCAGCCCTTTCCCCCTGTCAGGGTTTTCATGCAGCCCTTTCCCTCTGTCAGGGTTTTCATGCAGCCCTTTCCCCCTGTCAGGGTTTTCATGCAGCCCTTTCCTTTCCCTCTGTCAGGGTTTTCATGCAGAACTTTCCTTTTCCTCTGTCAGGGTTTTCATGCAGCCCTTTCCCCCTGTCAGTGTTTTTATGCAGCCCTTTCCCTCTGTCAGGGTTTTCATGCAGCCCTTTCGCTCTGTCAGGGATTTCATGCAGCCCTTTCCCTCTGTTAGGGATTTCATGCAGCCCTTTCCCTCTGTCAGGGTTTTCATGCAGCCCTTTCCTTTCCCTCTGTCAGGGTTTTCATACAGCCCTTTCCCTCTGTCAGGGATTTCATGCAGCCCTTTCCCTTTGTCAGGGTTTTCATGCAGCCCTTTCCCTCTGTCAGGGTTTTCATGCAGCCCTTTCCCTCTGTCAGGGTTTTCATGCAGCCCTTTCCCTCTGTCAGGGATTTCATGCAGCCCTTTCCCTTTGTCAGGGTTTTCATGCAGCGCTTTCCCTTTGTCAGGGTTTTCATGCAGCCCTTTCCCTTTGTCAGGGTTTTCATGCAGCCCTTTCCTTTCCCTCTGTCAGGGATTTCATACAGCCCTTTCCCTTTGTCAGGGATTTCATGCAGCCCTTTCCCTTTGTCAGGGTTTTCATGCAGCCCTTTCCCTCTGTCAGGGTTTTCATGCAGCCCTTTCCTTTCCCTCTGTCAGGGTTTTCATGCAGCCCCTTCCTTTCCCTCTGTCAGGGTTTTCATGCAGCCCTTTCTCTCTGTCAGGGTTTTCATGCAGCCCTTTCCCTGTCAGGGATTTCATGCAGCCCTTTCCCTCTGTCAGGGTTTTCATGCAGCCCTTTCCCTCTGTCAGGGGTTTCATGCAGCCCTTTTGCTTTCCCTCTGTCAGGGTTTTCATGCAGCCCTTTTCTTTCCCTCTGTCAGGGTTTTCATGCAGCCCTTTCCCTCTGTCAAGGTTTTCATGCAGCCCTTTCCCTCTGTCAGGGTTTTCATGCAGCCCTTACCTTTCCCTCTGTCAGGGTTTTCATGCAGCCCTTACCTTTCCCTCTGTCAGGGTTTTCATGTAGCCCTTTCCTTTCCCTTTGTCAGGGTTTTCATGCAGCCCTTTCCCTCTGTCAGGGATTTCATGCAGCCCTTTCCCTCTGCCAGGGTTTTCATGCAGCCCTTTCCTTTCCCTCTGTCAGGGTTTTCATGCAGCCCTTTCCCTCTGCGCTTGGTTGGAAACCTCTGCCCTCAGGACACAGGAATTCTATTTTCTGATCTATATTTACAGTTCATTCACAGTCTTGCTTGGACTGGCGTCGACTGATTCATGTATCTCTCCATGTTCAGTGAATCCTGAGAGCATTTTTCTTTTTCGGGACTAGAAGCAAATTGGAGAAAGTCGAGTCGAGGAACAAGCCCACAGACCACGCCCATTCATTTTCATCTTTCCCAGGGCCTTCCTGGATGTCCTTCGCTGTCGCAGGGGCTCCATGGTCTGACCACGCGTCAGGAAGAAGAGCCTCATGGGACAGCTGGACAGCAGAAGACTTTCAGAGGGAAAACATCCCCTTGCCCCCTTCCACCTCCTCCACTCCCTCTTCCCCTCCTGCAAGTGTGATGGCTCTGAACTCCTTACACTGCAATGGATCCGGGTTGCAGATCAGGGCTCTTGGGCACTGCTTGCTATTGCATTCTATGATCAGGGCTCTTGGGCACTGTTTGCTATTGCATTCTATGATCAGGGCTCTTGGGCACTGCTTGCTATTGCATTCTATGATCAGGGCTCTTGGGCACTGTTTGCTATTGCATTCTATGATCAGGGCTCTTGGGCACTGTTTGCTATTGCATTCTATGATCAGGGCTCTTGGGCACTGCTTGCTATTGTATTCTATGATCAGGGCTCTTGGGCACTGTTTGCTATTGCATTCTATGATCAGGGCTCTTGGGCACTGTTTGCTATTGCATTCTATGATCAGGGCTCTTGGGCACTGCTTGCTATTGCATTCTATGATCAGGGCTCTTGGGCACTGTTTGCTATTGCATTCTATGATCAGGGCTCTTGGGCACTGCTTGCTATTGCATTCTATGATCAGGGCTCTTGGGCACTGTTTGCTATTGCATTCTATGATCAGGGCTCTTGGGCACTGCTTGCTATTGCATTCTATGATCAGGGCTCTTGGGCACTGCTTGCTATTGCATTCTATGATCAGGGCTCTTGGGCACTGTTTGCTATTGCATTCTATGATCAGGGCTCTTGGGCACTGTTTGCTATTGCATTCTATGATCAGGGCTCTTGGGCACTGCTTGCTATTGCATTCTATGATCAGGGCTCTTGGGCACTGCTTGCTATTGCATTCTATGATCAGGGCTCTTGGGCACTGTTTGCTATTGCATTCTATGATCAGGGCTCTTGGGTACTGCTTGCTATTGCATTCTATGATCAGGGCTCTTGGGCACTGCTTGCTATTGCATTCTATGATCAGGGCTCTTGGGCACTGCTTGCTATTGCATTCTATGATCAGGGCTCTTGGGCACTGTTCGCTATTGCATTCTATGATCAGGGCTCTTGGGCACTGTTTGCTATTGCATTCTATGATCAGGGCTCTTGGGCACTGCTTGCTATTGCATTCTATGATCAGGGCTCTTGGGCACTGCTTGCTATTGCATTTTATGATCAGGGCTCTTGGGCACTGCTTGCTATTGCATTCTATGATCAGGGCTCTTGGGTACTGCTTGCTATTGCATTTTATGATCAGGGCTCTTGGGTACTGCTTGCTATTGCATTTTATGATCAGGGCTCTTGGGTACTGCTTGCTATTGCATTTTTGGCCGCTGCCCGGATTCGAACTCGCAAATTCAAGAGATACAGTCATGCGTGAATGCCTCTAGGAATATAATGATCCCTTGCATGTGGATAGGCCACTGAGAATGACTGTCAACTTTTCCAAAATGTGACGTGTCGCTTGAGTGACTCCTAGTCCGTTGATACTGAGTGTTAGCCATCAGCTTTGACTGCACAAGGTGAACGGTTCGTGTGGCGAGGCCTTTAGAGCTGCAACGGTGTCATGGAGGATAATGACCATTCCTTCAGCCTCTCAGTGCATCATGCATCATTATTATCGTTGATGACGTCGTCGTCGTCGTAGTCATGGTCGTCATCGTCGTCGTCGTTATTGTTGTTGTTGTTGTTGTTGTTGTTGTTCTTCTTCTTCTTCTTCTTATTGCTACCTAGAATTAGATCTAGTCTCCCAACAGAAGAAAATACACTACTCACTCGTATCTTTCGACAGCCATCCGGCCATCTTCCTCAGCAATGCTGTTGCTGACTGAGTGAACTCGATTCAGATCACGCGACCATGGGACATACCCAGGTCACGTGATCGAATCAGTAAAGCGTACACCGGGGCAAGGTGTAACGGCCCCGGTCCCTGTTGAGCGGGGGTTTGGTGGCTGCGATGTAGATGGCCTCCTTGACCCCTCGCTGGAACAACTTGTTTTCTCTGTCCAGGATGTTGACATCGTCCGTGTCAAATTGGTGTTGCTTGGAGTGCAGGTGCGCTCCAACAGGTGAAGAGTCCCTCTTGTGTTTTGTAAGTCTCTTTTGGAGGGGACGTTCTGTTTCTCCGACATAGTGTTGGTTACAGTCACGGCAGTCTATTCTGTAAATGACGCCGGATTTGTCGAGACTGTTTTTGTTTTTGTCCTTGGGGGCGACAAGCTGGCTACGGATGGTGTTGGTGGGCCTGGGATGGACCGCGGCCCCTAGTTTCCTGATCTTCCTGCTCAGAGCTTCACTTACACCTCCAACATAGGGAATGGTGATATGTCCCTTGCGCTCTTGTTGTTCTCTCGCTTGTGGTTGGGGTGAGGTGGTCGATCTCTTGCTTCCCGGGCTGTTCCAGGCCCACTTCTGGTAGCCCGAGATGGTGAGCACTTCCTTCAGGTGGTCTTTCTCCTTCTGCTGTGCCTATTGAGTTGAGCAGATGGTATTGGCTGTGTGGGTGAGAGTTCGAATCAACCCAAGTTTGTGTTCCAGAGGTTGGTGGCTGTCGAACTGCAAGTATTGGTCTGTGTGGGTCGGTTTGCTGTAGACCGCGAAAGAGAGCACGCCGTCTGTTCTGGTGATGAGTGTGTCCAGCATTGCAATGGAGCCATTCTGCTCTACTCCTCTCGTGAATTTGATGGCCGGATGTTGGTTGTTCAGATGTTCACTGAACTGTTCTACCAGTCGTTGGGGTAGGATGGTCATCGTGTCGTCTACGTAGGGGCCCCAGTAGCGTGGAGGAGAGTGGAACGAGCAGTGCTTTCTCTTCAAAGTCCTCCATGAAGAGGTTGGCTACTATAGGGCTCGCCGGTGAACCCGTGACTGCTCCTTCTCTCTGCTGATAAAACTCGCCTTGGAAGGTGAAGTAGGTGGTAGTGAGACAGCAAGCTAAGATGTCGCAGATGTCATCCACTGTCAGAGATGTGCGTTGGTGGAGAGTGTGGTCGTTCCGTAACCTGCGTCTGATATTTCCACGCTCTCTTTGACTGGTACACTGGTGAAAAGTGCCGAGACGTCGTATGACACAAGGAGTTCATCCTGGGAAAGAGTATAATTACTCAGTTTCTCCACTAGGTCGGCGCTGTTGTGGATGTGGTGTTCTGTGTGTCCTACCGGGGGGGGGGGGGGGGGGGGGGGGGGGCAGAATGTCCGCCACGAACCTCGCCGTCTCATACATGAGGGAACCTCTGTATGCAACTATGGAACGGAGGGGGGGGGGGGGGGGGGGGGGGGGGCGTCGTTCTTGTGCACCTTAGGTAGACCATAGAACGTGGGTACATCCGTGACGGTGGGGTACAGTTTCCTGTACTGTTCCAATGTTAGTCGGCCCATGTCTTCGAGGCGTTTGGGTATCTCTTTCAGTTTGTTGGAGAACTTGGTTGTGGGGTCTTTCTTGAGAAGTTCATAGGTTGCTGTGTCTCACAGGAATTTGTTCGCCTTCTCGTAGTACATGGATTTGGACATGATGACTGTGGCACGCCCCTTGTCTGCTGGCAGAATCATTATGGAGTCTGCTTTCTACAAGTCCGCCAGGGCACATCTTTGATCAGCCGTGAGGTTGGATTTGGGGAACTTGGCATGCTTCAGGATTTTGACGCTGTCAGAGCGTAGGTGTGTCGCTTCTTCGGAGTTGGGACCAATGTATCTACAAGCCGTTTCCACGCTCGTGATGATGTCAACCACTGGTAGTTTGTCCAGCGCTACTGCGAAGTTCAGTCCTTTCTCTAGTACTTCCTTCTCAGGAGTGGAGAGTTGGCGTTCTGAAAGATTGATCACCCGCCTGTCTTTCACACTTCTTTTCCTCTCTTCCGACACAGACACAATAGGGCTCCTGTCTTCATATAGTCTTCCGACACAGACACAATAGGGCTCCTGTCTTCATGTAGTCTTCCGACACAGACACAATAGGGCTCCTGTCTTCATGTAGTCTTCCGACACAGACACAATAGGGCTCCTGTCTTCATGTAGTCTTCCGACACAGACACAATAGGGCTCCTGTCTTCATGTAGTCTTCCGACACAGACACAATAGGGCTCCTGTCTTCATGTAGTCTTCCGACACAGACACAATAGGGCTCCTGTCTTCATGTAGTCTTCCGACACAGACACAATAGGGCTCCTGTCTTCATGTAGTCTTCCGACACAGACACAATAGGGCTCCTGTCTTCATGTAGTCTTCCGACACAGACACAATAGGGCTCCTGTCTTCGTGTAGTCTTCCGACACAGACACAACAGGGCTCCTGTCTTCATGTAGTCTTCCGACACAGACACAATAGGGCTCCTGTCTTCATGTAGTCTTCCGACACAGACACAATAGGGCTCCTGTCTTCATGTAGTCTTCCGACACAGACACAATAGGGCTCCTGTCTTCATGTAGTCTTCCGACACAGACACAATAGGGCTCCTGTCTGCATGTAGTCGTTTCGATCTCTTCACCAAACACTCATATTTGTTTTCCGTTGGCGCATGCGTACTTTGTCCCATTCAATTCGTTGCGCAGACTCGACCCACCCTTTTATTTCCGACAGTTGGAGTCTGGTAACTGTGTGTTCGAACTCAGATTCTCGAAGAGGTCCTGGATGTTTCGTTCTAGGATTGTAATCCGAGTGTTCATCTGTTTAATCCGTTCGTTCATGAGTGCCCGTTGGGCTCGGTTGATAATCCCACTCGCTGCGAGTCCTTTCACCGATGTTTTGATCTTTAGGCTGGTGGGGCAGACGTCGTAATGTCGCTAGGCAACGATGTGCTTTCTCCAGTTCACGGAAAGTTTTGATGATCGTCCGATCGAAATCGCGAATGAGACGTTGGGGAGGTTTCAACAGTTGGGGGGTAGACAAATTGCTACCTAGAATTAGACCTAGTCTCACAACAGAAGAAAATACACTACTCACTCGTAGCTTTCGACAGCCATCCGGCCATCTTCCTCAGGGATTCAGATCACGCGACCATTGGACATACCCAGTCACGTGATCGAATCACTTCTTCTTCTTGCTGCTGCTTCTATTGTTGTTGTTGTTATTGTTATTTTCATTGTTGTTGTTGTCGTCGTCGTCATCATCATCATTATCATCATGATCATTACTATGATGATTATGATTATGATTCTTTTGATGATGATGATGATGATGATGATGATGATGATGATGATGATTATCAGTAGTAGTAGTAGTAGTAGTAGTAGTAGTAGTAGTAGTAGTAGTAGCAACAGCAGCAGCAGCAGCAGCAGCAAGCAAGCAAGCAGCAGCAGCAGCAGCAGCAGCAGCAGCAGCAGTAGTAGTAGTAGTAGTAGTAGTAGTACTAGTAGTAGTAGAAGTAGAAGTGCTTAGCTGTCAGTGATGCGACATCAACGGAAGCCTTCCAGACGATGGAAATGAAGGAAAGAGGTGCAGGAGCTGACTATGTTTCTGTTTACTCTGCACCTCACTACTGTAGGAACCCCGACCTCTGAGTGTAGGAGCTGACTATGTTTCTATTTACTCTGCAGCTCCCTACTGCAGGAACCCCGACCTCTGAGTGCAGGAGCTGACTATGTTTCTGAGTGCAGGAGCTGACTATGTTTCTGTTTACTCTGCACCTCCCTACTGTAGAAACCCCGACCTCTGAGTGTAGGAGCTGACTATGTTTCTATTTACTCTGCAGCTCCCTACTGCAGGAACCCCGACCTCTGAGTGCAGGAGCTGACTATGTTTCTGAGTGCAGGAGCTGACTATGTTTCTGAGTGCAGGAGCTGACTATGTTTCTGAGTGTAGGAGCTGACTATGTTTCTGAGTGCAGGAGCTGACTATGTTTCTGAGTGTAGGAGCTGACTATGTTTCTGAGTGCAGGAGCTGACTATGTTTGTGAGTGCAGGAGC
>CM031606.1:1835538-1868038 GCA_018398815.1 Conus ventricosus
TCCGACATCAATGCGTAACATTATCTGTACATTACAAAGTTAAGCATTAACACGTAACACAGTCAGACATTAATACAAAGCAAAGTGAGACATCACCACAAAACAAGGTAAGACATCAATACCAAACAAAACCAGACATCACCACAAAACAAAGTCAGACATTAACACCAAATAGAGTCAGACATCAACACATTACAAGGTCAGACACCAACACATTACAAGGTCAGACACCAACACATTACAAGGTCAGACATCAACACATTACAAGGTCAGACACAACACATTACAAGGTCAGACACCAACACATTACAAGGTTAGACATCAACACATTACAAGGTCAGACACCAACACATTACAAGGTCAGACATCAACACATTACAAGGTTAGACATCAACACATTACAAGGTCAGACACCAACGTATTACAAGGTCAGACATCAACACATTACAAGGTCAGACACCAACGCATTACAAGGTCAGATATCAACACATTACAAGGTCAGACATCAACACATTACAATGTCAGACATCAACACATTACAAGGTCAGACACCAACGCCTTACAAGGTCAGACATCAACACATTACAAGGTCAGACACCAACACATTACAAGGTCAGACATTAACACATTACAAGGTCAGACACCAACACATTACAAGGTCAGACACCAACACATTACAAGGTCAAACATCAACACAAACATCAACACATTACAAGGTCACACATCAACACGAAACAAAGTCAGACATCAACACATTACAAGATCAGATATCAACACGAAACAGTCAGACATCAACACATTAAAAGGTCAGACAACAACACATTACAAGATCAGACATCGACACGAAACAGTCAGACACCAACTCAAAACAAAGTCAGACATCAACATATTACAAGATCAGATATCAACACGAAACAGTCAGACATCAACACATTACAAGGTCAGACAACAACACATTACAAGGTCAGACATCAACACATTACAAGGTCAGACATCAACACATTACAAGGTCAGACACCAACACATTACAAGGTCAGACATCAACACATTACAAGATCAGATATCAACACGAAACAGTCAGACATCAACACATTACAAGGTCAGACAACCACACATTACAAGATCAGACATCATCACATTACAAGGTCAGACATCAACACATTACAAGATCAGACATCGACATGAAACAGTCAGACACCAACTCAAAACAAAGTCAGACATCAACACAACACACAGTCAGACATCAACACATAACAGTCAACACCAGTACAATTTAAAGTCAGACATCAACACAACACACAGTCAGACATCAACACAACACACAGTCAGACATCAACACAACACACAGTCAGACATCAACACATAACAGTCAACACCAGTACAATTTAAAGTCAGACATCAACACATAACACAGTCAGACATCAACACATAACAGTCAAACACCAGTACAATTTAAAGTCAGACATCAACACAACACACAGTCAGACATCAACACAACACACAGTCAGACATCAACACAACACACAGTCAGACATCAACACATAACAGTCAACACCAGTACAATTTAAAGTCAGACATCAACACATAACACAGTCAGACATCAACACATAACAGTCAAACACCAGTACAATTTAAAGTCAGACATCAAAACATAACACAGTCAGACATCAACACATAACACAGTCAGACATCAACACATAACACAGTCAGACATAAACACATAACAGCCAAACACCAGTACAATTTAAAGTCAGATATCAACACAAAACAAAACTAAAACGTGTTGTGAAAACAAAGTCAGAAACACACAACTGGTAAAGTCAGACACATTCACCTAGTAATGTCAGACACATTCACCTAGTAATGTCAGACACATTCACCTAGTAAAGTCAGACACATTCACCTAATAAAGTCAGACACATTCACCTAATAAAGTCAGACACATTCACCTAGTAATGTCAGACACATTCACCTAGTAATGTCAGACACATTCACCTAGTAATGTCAGACACATACACCTAATAAAGTCAGACACATTCTCCTAATAAAGTCAGCACATTCACCTAGTAATGTCAGACACATTCACCTAGTAATGTCAGACACATTCACCTAGTAATGTCAGACACATTCACCTAGTAATGTCAGACACATGCCCCTAGTAATGTCAGACACATTCACCTAGTAATGTCAGACACATTCACCTAGTAATGTCAGACATGCCCCTAGTAATGTCAGACACATTCACCTGGTAATGTCAGACATGCCCCTAGTAATGTCAGACACATACACCTAGCAATGTCAGACACATTCACCTAGTAAAGTCAGACGCATTCACCTAGCAAAGTCAGACATGTGCGCCTAGCAAAATCACACACACACATTCACCTAGCAAAGTCAGACATGTGCGCCTAGCACAATCACACACATAAACCGGGCAGTCAGACACACCCACCTAGCAGAGTCAGACATCTGCAGAGCAGCAGCCATCAGACTGGTGGTGACACACCCCAGACAATCTTCCCTGTAGAGACAGACACCTAGACATCCCTTAATGGGTATCCACACAGACTCCCAGATATTGCGACGTGCATATCAACAATGAAAGACTGCCAAACGTCCCGTCAGGGATTTCCATACCCAGACATCATACCCAATCATGGATATCCAGACACCCAGACATACCCAATCACGGATATCCAGACACCCAGACATACCGAATCACGGATATCCAGACACCCAGACATCATACCCAATCATAGATATCCAGACACCCAGACATACCCAATCACAGATATCCAGACACCCAGACATACCCAATCACAGACATCCAGACACCCAGACATACCCAATCATGGATATCCAGACACCCAGACATACCCATTCACAGATATCCAGACACCCAGACATACCCAATCACGGATATCCAGACACCCAGACATCATACCCAGTCACGGATATCCAGACACCCAGACATACCCAATCACGGATATCCAGACACCCAGACATCATACCCAATCACGGATATCCAGACACCCAGACATACCCAGTCACGGATATCCAGACACCCAGACATACTCAATCACGGATATCCAGACACCCAGATATCCTAATAATGCATATCTTACAGACATGCACTCATGACTTTCCACCCAGACCTCCCAACATGAAAGTCCATACGGACTTACACCTAGATATTCCAACATGGACAACCACACGTACAGGCATCCAGACACACAATCACCCTGACATTATGGGCATGAAGACACATGATTATCCAAGTACACGTGCTTCCATAAGCATCAAGATATACAGGCACTCAGATATGTGGACTGCATGATACTCAGGCATCAAAACACCCAGACACACAAGCAACCAAACGATGAAATACGGGCACCCACACACCCATCTGTGCGGTAACCGTAAAAGCCAGGTACCATAACACGCGAACATCTAGTGCCCCGCACACGGGCACCGTCTATCAGGCAGACATGAGATCACTAGAACCAGCATGCCGTCCATCGCCCCCGGCACCATCATGTCCAGACAGACACAGATCGGAAAATGACCAATGGACCATGTCGCCCACTGTACTGACATGGCTGACCTCCACGGGCCTAGAAATAATCAATGATGCTTACAGTGCTACAACATGATCAATCAGGCTACATTCCTGCAAACCATCAATGAAGCTTGCTATGCTACAGATGATCAATGACCTCACGGTGCCACAATCGCCAGTGCTGGCATTCCTTTAAAAGATCAACGAGGCTTACAGTGCTACAAGCGATCAGTCATGTTTACAGTGCTACAAGCGATCAGTCATGTTTACAGTGCCACAAATGATCAAAGAAACTCACAGGGGAACATATGATCAGTAAAGTTTACTATCATAGAAACGATGAATCCATTGTCCGGGCCTGGAGGAGCTCTGCAAAAGATCGACTATCTCAATCAACCCGGAAACGATGGAGTGCATTGTGGCTAGTTGCTGTTTATGGTGATCATTCGCTGACTTTACCATGTGAGTCTTATGTAGCAAACGTAGAAAGGGTTTATGCCATCAACACGACACGCATGAGAAGGTTAATGACCTCGACGGGGCACGACGGGGGATATGCATGACATCAATAGGCCGATGAAAGAAGCGCTCTGCATCAAGGGGGGTGGGGTGGGGTGGGGTGGGGGGACTTGGCAGTACCTAGCGAGCACGTGCGAACCCTAGCCCTCTGTAGTTGCTGTCTGCTGAGATGTTTCTCGTCGCAGTATCTGTAACAAATCCTGAGTGATTTTTTCTTTCCACATCATATAGTGTGGTCCCGCCCCTGATATTTCAATCTGGTCGCTTTTCCCTGTTCACACATTCTGAACGGTTCCTGTTTTACTCGCAATGAAGTGTGTTTTCTTGTGGCCAATAGTCTGACGATATCTCTCAAAAGTTATTGGTCCCGTCGGCTATCCGGGTGATGTCGAAGGTTAGATGATGTAGTCATGTAGGAAAAAACCCAACAACATCGCATACAGGGCTGACTCTGTATTTATACTTGTTGCCTGTACACGCACTATGACATGGTCGTGCTCTTAATGTCTCTACACACAACATGCCGCAGTCGTCCGCTTGCTGTCTCTACACATAATGGTCGTTCCCTTGCTGTCTCTACACATAATGGTCGTCCCCTTGCTGTCTCTACACATATGTATTAAAGCATGGCTGTCTATTGAATGTCGCACTTTTGTTTTTTTTACATCAGAGGGCATCTCCTTCTCCATCAGTCCTAGTCTTGACACTGTGCAGGAGCGGAAGTTTCACGTGCAAGGCCACGCAGAGATGACCTGTGATTTAGGGCGGTGAGTCTACAATGAGGTTGATACAGACAGGGTCTATTCATATCGTGTACGAAGATACGGCTGACTGAATGCACACAATGGCCTACGCGCAGACACATCACGTGGTCACCTTGCTGACAAGATGAGTTCCAGCAAATGGTGGCAGGTGAGAGTTCAAGACACAAGATGGCAGAGTCAATCAGACCAGCACAGTGCTGCAGCTGGCAGCACCAACCTGTTGATCATGTGGAGCATTATCAGTCTTCTCTCCCAGACCTTGGCTCCAGATATTCGATTCTTTGGCACTTTTTAGGTAACTGTTTTCATGTACCTGTTTCCAGTAGTGATGACATGCAGCTGTTTCCATGTGCCTGTTTTCTTTTTTTTTTCTTTTACAGTGATTACATGTGACTATTTTCGTGTCCCCATTTTCTACAGTGATGTCATGTGACTGTTTTCATGTGCCTGTTTTCCACAGTGATGGCATGTGACTATTTTTATGTTCCAGTTTGCTACTGTGATGGTATGTGACTGTTTTCATGCGCCTGTTTTCCACAGTCATGGCATGTGACTATTTTCATGTCCCCATTTGCTACTGTGGTGGTATATGACTGTTTTCATGCGCCTATTTCCAAAATGATGGCATGTGACTGTTTTCATTTGCCTGTTTTCTACAATGCTGGCACGTGGCTATTTTCATGTGCCTATTTTTTCACAATGATGGCATGAGATTTTTTTAAATATATTTTACAATGATGGTATGTGACTGTTTTCATGTGCCTGTATTCTACAATGCCGGCATATGACTGTTTTCATGTGCCTGTTTTCTACAGAAATGGCATGTGACTGCTTTCATGTGCCTGTTTTCCACAGAGATGGCATGGGACTATTTTCATGTCCCCATTCTCTACAATGATGGTATGTGAAATGGTTTCATGGGCCATGATCTTTCATGTGCCTGCTTTGAGTCACGTGATGTGATTGCTACATTATGATCCTTTCATGTTCCTTGTTGTTTAACTGATGTGATGTTGATTTACGTATAATGCTTTCATGTTCCTGTGCTGTGGACTGATTTAAAGTGGTTGTTGCACATGTGTTGGTTTAAAGTGGTTGTTGCACATGGCGGCTCTGTGTGTTGGTTTAAAGTGGTTGTTGCACATGGCGGCTCTGTGTGTTGGTTTTGACTGCGTATGTTCTGTTTTCATCACCGATTTGAAGCACCAGCACGCTGGTCTTTGTTGTTTAGTATACTGATGTGTCTGTTTGTGAACCAGTGTGGATGTTTTATAAACCAGTATAGCTGTTTTCGAACACTTAACATATTTATAAACGACGTAAATGCTTTGTGAATGCTGTTATTAAAGATCGGTATTGTTTGCAGGTACCATCATGTATCATTCACTAATGTACCATAATTGTTTTGTACACCACTGTAACTGTTTTATACAAACACGGGTATTATTTGCATGCACCACCATGTATCATTCACTAATGTACCATAACTGTTTTTGTACACCACTGTCACTGTTTGATGTCTCGTACATCACTGTCACTGTGTGATGTCTCGTACACCACTGTAAACGTCTTGTACACCACTGTAAATGCTTTGGAAAGACATTCTTTGCGTTGGACACCTGTAAAATGTTTTTTACACCGATGTCAACGGTTTTTGGATACCAAGAGCGACATATTCATTGCTGTGGCTTTTTATTTCCTCTTTTTGGATGAAACTGCAGACACTTCTTTCAAGGCTGAATTTGTCTGTCCATTGCCTGTACTCTGTAGTGTACAAAAAGATGTAGCTATAGTTGTCCCCCACGGCATTTCTAGTGGCATCGCCATTCAAAAGATGTAGCCATAGTTGTCCTCCACGGCATTTCTAGTGGCATTGCCATTCGCCGGGCTGCAGCGCTCTGTCACAGAGTAGTCGACAATTTGAACAGCAGACAGTGGCTGGATGGGGAGTGAGGGAGGGGAACGAGGGTAGGGGGAACAGGTGAAGGAGGGAAGGGGGCATCACGTGGTTGAGAATCAGCCTGCAGCCATGGTGGTTGTGGTGTTGGGCACGGAAGTGTCAAGGCCGTCCATGACGTAGGCCACTGTAGAGAGACAGCATCAACTGGTATTCCCATAGTCTGTGTAGCAGTGGATGATAATGGATTAGAGAGACAGCGTCCACTGGCACGCCCCTGGATTGTCTGGCACTGGGGGACTGGGGCTAATGATCTGTGAAGTCAGTGGGCGTAGTGGTCAAAAGAACCCAGGTATTCCAAGGCTGCCCGGTAACAGAACTGGAACTGATCCTGAAACAGCATACAGCGTCATAGGATACTCTGCGGTGAGACACGTCATTCAACTAATCCTGAAACAACATACAGCGTCATAGGGCATCCTGGGGTAAGACACGTCACAGAACTGATCCTAAAACAGGATTCAGCGTCATAGGATACCCTGCGGTAAGACACGTCATTCAACTAATCCTGAAACAGCATACAGTGTCACAGGATACCCTGCGCTAAGACACGTCATTCAATTAATCCTGAAACAGCATACAGCGTCATAGGATACCCTGTGGTAAGACACGTCATTCAACTAATCCTGAAACAACATACAGCGTCATAGGACATCCTGTGGTAAGACAAGTCATTAAACTAATCCTGAAACAACATACAGCGTCACAGGATACCCTGTGGTAAGACACGTCATTCAACTAATCCTGAGATGCATAAAATATCTCTGACTATGCAAGTGTAAAGCATACTGTAGTTATCTAAGTGCATATAAATGTCCCTCTAAACATCCGTACAACACACCTTCAAATAATCTTAAAGTAAACGCTAAACATGACTACAAACTATTGTGTGTGTGTGTGTGTGTGTGTGTGTGTGTGTGTGTGTGTGTGTGTGTGTGTGTGTATAGTGTCCTAACCTGGGTGTGCACCATGGCGGGTCTCTGTGTCCTCAGCATCTTCACCGTGTGAACCAGGTCCACCAGGCCCTCCGCCCGCATCCGCTCCAGCACGATGGACAAGGCGATGAAGACCCCCGTGCGCCCACCCCGGCACTGGACATACAACATCACCCGTTGACATCACACTGCACATACATCATCACCCGTTGACATTACACTGCACATACATCATCACCCGTTGACATCACACTGCACATACATCATCACCCGTTGACATTACACTGCACATACATCATCACCCGTTGACATCACACTGCACATACATCATCACCCGTTGACATTACACTGCACATACATCATCACCCGTTGACATCACACTGCACATACATCATACCACACCCCGGCACTGCACATACAACATCACCCACTGACATCACACTGCACATACATCACCCAGTGACATCACACGGCACATACATCACCCGTTGACATCACACTGCACATACATCACCCGTTGACATCACACTGCACATACATCATCACCCGTTGACATCACACTGCACATACATCATTACCCGTTGACATTACACTGCACATACATCATCACCCGTTGACATCACACTGCACATACATCATCACCCGTTGACATTACACTGCACATACATCATCACCCGTTGACATCACACTGCACATACATCATCACCCGTTGACATCACACTGCACATACATCATCACCCGTTGACATGACACTGCACATACATCACCCACTGACATCACACTGCACATACATCATCACCCGTTGAGATCACACTGCACATACATCATCACCCACTGACATCACACTGCACATACATCATCACCCACTGACATCACACTGCACATACATCATCACCCGTTGACATCACTGCACATGCATCACCCACTGACATCACACTGCACATACATCATCACCCGTTGACATCACACTGCACATACATCATCACCCACTGACATCACACTGCACATACATCATCACCCACTGACATCACACTGCACATACAACATCAGCCACTGACATCACACTGCACATACAACATCAGCCATTGACATCACACTGCACAGTAGAAAGAAACTCGTGGAGAGCGTGGCAGCAGCGAGTCCTCAGAAGAGAAGCCCCCTTCAAGCAAGTGTTTCGGCTCTTATCTCCTGACACTCTAGGGGGGTTGGGCCACACCCGGTTCATGACTCCGATGTCCCTCTGCTGCCCCTTTTTTTTGTTTCCCATCTTGGGACGAGCCATGGCTGGGATTCGAACCCATGACCCTCTGGACATGCTCATTTTTCCACTTAATGACTCGCGCTTTAACCACTGAGCCACAGGGACACCTGATATTTGTAGGGAAATTAAGCCTTATGAAGTTCACTTTTGTTCCTCCTTGACCAGATCCAGCTTGAACACCTCTCTGCCGCTTCTGCCATTGCTTTCAGGGCTCTGGTTTTTTCCTTCCCTGCAACTGAGAGCTGTTTCATGAGGCTGTATGCAGACGTTCCTACAAATCCCCTAGCTCCAATTTCTGCAGTGAGGACTTTGACCTGATAGCCTTCTCTCCTCAGGCTGTTTGCCAGATCAGCATACTTTTCAGTCTTGTAGATTTGAGCTGCCTCCATTCTGTTTTCATATGGCACCGTGAGCTCGATCATGATCAGCTGCTTGGTTGACTTAGAGTGGACTACTATGTCTGGTCTCATGCCACTCTTGCTGATGATTCTGGTGACTCTTCCATTCTGGGAGGTCTGCAGTGCACTCCCAGTCATCTGCCCCGTCCAGCAGACTCTGCCTGCATGTTTCGAGTGGCACTGTTGTTCTTGGCCATGATTTGCTGCCTCCTGCCGTGAAGAATGTTGCGGGTGCTTTTGGAGTCCTGATTCTCCCTTTTGTGGTGTTGGTACTGGCCCAGACTACTTGTACAATCTCTTTGAGCACTTGGTTGTGCTCCATGTGTACCTTCCTTGAGCCAGGGCTACTTTTCATGAGCTTAGAACATGCTCCACTGTTTGTTTTTCATGGCAGAGGGGGCATGCAGGATCGTCTGTTTTCCCCCACTTCACCAGGTTTGCATTTGAGGGCAGAAGGTCATATGCAGATCTGAGAATGAAGCTGATCCTGAGGGGGGCCATGTGCCAAATGTCATTCCAAGTGAGACTTCTTTGGAGTGCATTCTCCACGTTGTCCATTGCCCTTGCGGCTCTGCTGGACTGCTTTTTGGAGTCTTTTTTGGTCTTCTTCTTTTCTCATCTCCTGAATCATCATGTCTTTTTTTGGCTTTTCCTTTGGCCTTTGACCACCATTCAGTTTTGGTCACCCCAGTCCTTGTCTGTTGGTCGTGTGTGTCCTGTTATTTCTCTATCTTGAGACTTTCTTTTTGCAGAATCCATCGCCTCTTGAAACTTTCCATTTTCTGCCTGTCTTCAGCTGGGGCTTGATTGCTTCTACCACCTTGTCCCCTGAGTCTTCCACATGCTTTGAAGTCTGATCTTCCCTGCTTTGTTTTCCTCCAGGATGGATTTCAGTGGTAGTTTCAGCTTTGCTTGGCGACAGTACAGCGCGATGTCAGTCAGACAGGGGGGGACACCAAGCCATTTCCTTGTAAACTTGTTGATTTTGGCTTCCATGCCCCCAACTGTGCTGGGCAGATGTCGTATATCATCAGAGGCCATAGGAGCTTTGGTATCAGCTGAACTGCGGGACACCAGACCTTGTTTTTGCCAGGGAGCCCACACTGGTCAATGGTCCCCCAAGCCTTCTTCCCATCTGCTTGGTTTCTTTTGCTCTTTGGTGTCTTTCAGCGTATCATCATACCATCTTCCAAGGCTCTTGACTGTTTTTTCTGTGACTGTGGGAAAGGCCTGGTTGGCAACACTGAAGACCACAGATTCGGCCACTTTTCCTTTCCTCAGTGAGGGGACTCCGTGATTTCTTTTGGCTTGAACTGCATTCTGGATGAGGCAACTATGTCGTCCAGCCTCTCCAGCACATGACGTTCTCGTCTTCTCTGGATGAAATCACTGTAGTGTCATCCATGAAGGCCTTGAGAGGAGGCATCTTGTATCCATCGCCAAGGTCTGTTTGTCTCGCGTTGTTTGTTGCTGCTTTCAAAATGAGTTCCATTGCCAGCACGAACAGTATTGGGGAAATTTTCACAGCCCATTGCGATGCCCACTTCCAAGTTGATCCAATCTGTTGTGTACTCCTTGGTAGAGAACCGCTTGAGAAGCCCTTGAAGTACTTCTTGAGCATTCGCGGGTGTTCTTTTGGGACATGGTACATCTCAAGAGCCAACTGTATCATCTCATGGGGCACAGATCCATATGCGTTTGCCAATCAAAACCACACTACGTCCAGGTCTCTCTTTTCTGTTTTGCTTTTTGGATTGCGTCCCAGATCATTGTGGCGTGTTCTACACACCAGCCACGCCTGGGAAGCCCCCTTTCTGGACTGACACATCCAAGTAATGTTTTCCATCAGGTACTTGGGCACCTTGCTGCCATGACAGAGAAGAGGGTTTTCCCTCGACGTTCAGTAGTGTATTGGCCTGAAAATGGCTGATGTCACTTGCGTTTTGCTCTTTGGGGATGTACACACCATCTGCCGTCAACCACTGGCCGCTGATCTTCTGGGTTTTTCCAAGCCGATCGCAGCAACCTGTGGAGCCCCTCCAGCACCTTGGGACATTTTGTAAAAAACTGGTAAGGTATTCCGTTTGGGCCCCGGTGATGATTTGGCTCTGGCTTTGTCGACCACCTTCTTGATTTCCGCCAACGTTGGAGGGTTGCCATTGAACTGTTCCTCAAAGGGGGGGTTTGGCCACACCAGCCTTGAAGTCAAGTGGTGCTTGCTCTGTGAGTCAGAGTTTTTTCCTCATGCTGCTGCTCAAGAAAATCCTTTGTCCACACTTAGGGTCCCAGATTTTGGCTGCTCAAACAGTGTTCGGGCAAACTGGAAGGGGTCTCTGAAGAAGCGCTCTTGTGTCTTTTCTTTTTGCTCTTTCCTCTTTCTCGCAGATTCCGCTTTGCTGAGGGCGCTGGTGTTTTTCTTTCAGGTCTTCCCCCAGTTTTTCCAAGCCTTGTTTTTAGCTGGCAGTGCGGTCTTCATTTGCTTCTTGAGGTTGTTCTTTTGGACTTGATCTTGTCCATCTTTTCTTGGCGTCTGGATTTCTTTGGAGGTGTTTTCTCTTTGGGTAGTTTTACTCCATAGGCGTCTCTACATGTGGCATACACAATGTCCCCATATGTGGCTAGTTGTGTTCAAGGGTGCTTTTCCCTATCAGTGCATCGAGTCTTTGGACGATTTTTGCATCCAGTTTCTCCCAATCTTCAGTTTCGTTTGCTCGTGGCAGGTTGAGTTTCAGGCGCCTGGCATCGAGGGCCTGTGCAAATTCCTCATCCGAATCAACAGCGTGGATGTCCTTGGCACTGTGGTTTAAATCCTGGCCTTGGTCTTCCGACGTCTTATCTGCTGATACAACATCAGCCACTGACATCACACTGCACATACAACATCAGCCATTGACATCACACTGCACATACAACATCACCCACTGACATCACACTGCACATACAACATCAGCCACTGACATCACACTGCACATACAACATCAGCCATTGACATCACACTGCACATACAACATCACCCATTGACATCACACTGCACATACAACACCCATTGACATCACACTGCACATACAACATCACCCACTGACATCACACTGCACATACATCACCCATTGACATCACACTGCACATACAACACCCATTGACATCACACTGCACATACATCATCACCCACTGACATCACACTGCACATACATCACCCATTGACATCACACGGCACACACACCACACACCAATTACGTCACGCCACACACACCACACCACATTAACATCAGACACATCACAGTCCTTCCAATGAGACCATAATCCGAGGTACCGTGTGTGAACGCACGTTTAACATCTTGCAGAAGGCCAGTTTGGCCGTTGTGAACGTTGGTGATGGGATTTGACGCGTGTGCAAGATGATATGCGTTCGTTTACTCACGGAACTTCGGTTTATAGTCTCATTTGAGGGACTGTATGGGAAATTAAGTCAGAACCAATATCACCTCCGAGGGCAAAATCCCCCTGTACCGAAACGGCCCGGCGGAGATTCGAACCCGCAACCTCAGGATCACCAAGATTACAAGTCAGGCGCTCTAACACTGAGCTATTCGGCCCCCAACCCTTAACATTACTCAACATACTCCACTCAAGCATTATCATTACACTGCCTATCACACACACCACCATTATCACTACACTGCCTATCCCACACATCACCATTCTCATTACACTGCCTATCGCACACATCACCTATTATCATCACACTGCCTATCACACACATCACCATTATCATCACACTGCTATCACACACACCACCAATATCACTACACTGCCTATCATACACATCACCATTATCACTACACTGCCTATCACACACATCACCATTATCACTACACTGCCTATCACACATCACCATTATCATTACACTGCCTATCACACACATCACCATTATCATTACACTGCCTAGCCCACATCACCATTATCATTACACTGCCTATCACACATCACCATTATCATCACACTGCCTATCACACACACCATTATCACTACACTGCCTATCACACACACCATTATCACTACACTGCCTATCACACATCACCATTATCACTACACTGCCTATCACACATCACCATTATCATTACACTGCCTATCACACACATCACCATTATCATTACACTGCCTAGCCCACATCACCATTATCATTACACTGCATATCACACATCACCATTATCATCACACTGCCTATCACACACACCATTATCACTACACTGCCTATCACACACACCATTATCACAAACACTGCCTATCACACATCACCATTATCACTACACTGCCTATCCCACATCACCATTATCATTACACTGCCTATCCCACATCACCATTATCATTACACTGCCTATCCCACACATCACCATTATCATCATACTGCCTATCACACATCACCATTATCATTACACTGCCTATCACACATCACCATTATCATCACACTGCATATCACACACTCCATTATCACTACACTGCCTATCACACACATCACCATTATCACTACACTGCCTATCACCACACACCATTGTCACTACACTGCCTATCACACACATCACCATTATCATTACAACTGCCTATCACACATCACCATTATCATTACACTGCCTATCACACATCACCATTCTCATTACACTGCCTATCCCACATCACCATTATCACTACATGCCTATCACACACATCACCATTATCATCACACTTCCTATCCACACATCACCATTATCACTACACTGCCTATCACACACATCACCATTATCATTACACTGCCTATCACACATCACCATTATCATTACACTGCCTATCACACACATCACCATTATCACTACACTGCCTATCACACACATCACCATTATCATCACACTGCCTATCACACACATCACCATTATCACTACACTGCCTATCACACACATCACCATTATCATTACACTGCCTATCACACATCACCATTATCATTACACTGCCTATCACACACATCACCATTATCATTACACTGCCTATCACACATCACCATTATCATTACACTGCCTATCACACACATCACCATTATCATTACACTGCCTATCACACATCACCATTTCATTACACTGCCTATCACACACATCATTATCATTACACTGCCTATCCCACATCACCATTATCACTACACTGCCTATCCCACATCACCATTATCATTGCACTGCCTATCACACACATCACCATTATCATTACACTGCCTATCACACACATCACCATTATCACTACACTGCCTATCCCACATCACCATTATCACTACACTGCCTATCACACACATCACCATTATCACTACACTGCCTATCCCACATTACCATTATCATTACACTGCCTATCACACACATCACCATTATCATTACACTGCCTATCACACACATCACCATTATCACTACACTGCCTATCACACACATCACCATTATCACTACACTGCCTATCACACACATCACCATTATCATTACACTGCCTATCACACATCACCATTATCACTACACTGCCTATCCCACATCACCACTATCACTACCCTGCCTATCACACACATCACCATTATCACTACACTGCCTATCACACACATCACCATTCTCACTACACTGCCTATCACACACATCACCATTAACACTACACTGCCTATCCACATCACCATTATCATTACACTGCCTATCCCACATCACCATTATCACTACACTGCCTATCACACACATCACCATTATCATTACACTGCCTATCACACACACCATTATCACTACACTGCCTATCCCACATCACCATTATCATTACACTGCCTATCCCACATCACCATTATCACTACACTGCCTATCACACACACTATTATCACTACACTGCCTATCACACACCATTCTCACTACACTGCCTATCACACACATCACCATTATCATTACACTGCCTATCACACATCACCATTATCATTACACTGCCTATCACACATCACCTTCTCACTACACTGCCTATCCCACATCACCATTCTCACTACACTGCCTATCACACATCACCATTATCATCACACTGCCTATCACACACATCACCATTATCATCACACTGCCTATCACACACCACACCAATATCACTACACTGCCTATCATACACATCACCATTATCACTACACTGCCTATCACACACATCACCATTATCACTACACTGCCTATCACACATCACCATTATCATTACACTGTCTATCACACACATCACCATTATCATTACACTGCCTAGCCCACATCACCATTATCATTACACTGCCTATCACACATCACCATTATCATCACACTGCCTATCACACACACCATTATCACTACACTGCCTATCACACACACCATTATCACTACACTGCCTATCACACATCACCATTATCACTACACTGCCTATCACACATCACCATTATCATTACACTGCCTATCACACATCACCATTATCATCACACTGCCTATCACACACACCATTATCACTACACTGCCTATCACACACACCATTATCACTACACTGCCTATCACACATCACCATTATCACTACACTGCCTATCACACATCACCATTATCATTACACTGCCTATCACACACATCACCATTATCATTACACTGCCTAGCCCACATCACCATTATCATTACACTGCATATCACACATCACCATTATCATCACACTGCCTATCACACACACCATTATCACTACACTGCCTATCACACACACCATTATCACTACACTGCCTATCACACATCACCATTATCACTACACTGCCTATCCCACATCACCATTATCATTACACTGCCTATCCCACACATCACCATTATCATCATACTGCCTATCACACATCACCATTATCATTACACTGCCTATCACACATCACCATTATCATCACACTGCATATCACACACTCCATTATCACTACACTGCCTATCACACACATCACCATTATCACTACACTGCCTATCACACACACCATTGTCACTACACTGCCTATCACACACATCACCATTATCATTACACTGCCTATCACACATCACCATTATCATTACACTGCCTATCACACATCACCATTCTCATTACACTGCCTATCCCACATCACCATTATCACTACACTGCCTATCACACACATCACCATTATCATCACACTTCTTATCACACACATCACCATTATCACTACACTGCCTATCACACACATCACCATTATCATTACACTGCCTATCACACATCACCATTATCATTACACTGCCTATCACACACATCACCATTATCACTACACTGCCTATCACACACATCACCATTATCATCACACTGCCTATCACACACATCACCATTATCACTACACTGCTATCACACACATCACCATTATCATTACACTGCCTATCACACATAACCATTATCATTACACTGCCTATCACACACATCACCATTATCATTACACTGCCTATCACACTTCACCATTATCATTACACTGCCTATCACACACATCACCATTATCATTACACTGCCTATCACACATCACCATTATCATTACACTGCCTATCACACACATCATTATCAATACACTGCCTATCCCACATCACCATTATCACTACACTGCCTATCCCACATTACCATTATCATTGCACTGCCTATCACACACATCACCATTATCATTACACTGCCTATCACACACACTCACCATTATCACTACACTGCCTATCCCACATCACCATTATCACTACACTGCCTATCCCACATTACCATTATCATTACACTGCCTATCACACACATCACCATTATCATTACACTGCCTATCACACACATCACCATTATCACTACACTGCCTATCACACACATCACCATTATCACTACACTGCCTATCACACATGTAACATTTCTTGCGTACTCAAACCAGGCAATACGCAGGAACACTATGTTGTTTTGTGATCTAGTATATTCTCATTCTGGACAAGCTGGGGTGAGTTGTTTTCCAACCAAACACGAACGCTTTCAGCGCATGCGCGATACATCATGTGTGACTATGTGCACGGCAGATAGCGACGTGCCTATGTGCACGGTCACCACATGCTACATCTCCCCCCTGAAGATGGACAAAAGTGCACTCTCGAAATGTGCCAACAATTACGTATTAGAGTCACTGAATAACCGAGAGGGAGAAGTCTTGTACATTGGTTAACATTGCACTAGTCTCTGTAACGAGCAGGGACGATGACTGCACGCCCGCTCTTGGTTGCTCGGACTGGACCCACTGGCGAGGTCGTTGACCCCTCTGGCTGGGTTAGTCTGGACTGCTGGATTGGGCTGGCTGGTACTCCGGGCAGGAGGTGAAGGTGAACCAGGCTGGAACGGCATCTGGTCAGCCTGGGGTCGTCCTGGGACAGGGCTACCTGGATACCTCTGCAAGCTGGGGCTAGGGCCAGGGTCAGGGGGATTGGTAGGCAGGATACTGGGGACTGGGTGACATAGGACTGGAAGGGGAATGTCACCTCTGGGACTCAAGGTCACAGGAAAGGACTGGGACAGGCGAAGGTGTCTGCGGTTTCGCCTGTACTGTGCACCTGACTCGGTCTGCACCAAGTATGAGCGAGGTGCAACCTGGCTCACAACTGTTGCTGGTTTAGACCACTTGGACTCATGGTCTAACTTCTGCAAGACTGGGTCGCCTGCACAGAGCTCTGGCAGTGTCTGTGCTCCGTGTCGTCTGTCAAAGTAAGTCTTGTTGTTCATCTTTGCCCTTTCATCGTTTCCTTAATGACATCTCTGTCGTACTGCTGAGGATCAAGATTTGTCTGCAGGGTGGGCAGTGTCGTCCTCAGTCGACGTCCCATGGCGAGCTCCGCTGGACTCACTCGTGTTGGACCCGTAGGCGTTGCACGATATGTCAAGAGAGCCATGAATGAGTCCTCTTGCTCCAGGATCCGTTTTGCTGTTTGAACTGCTCTCTCTGCTTCCCCATTGGATATAGGAAAGTAAGGACTGCTAGTGAGGTGTGTGAAGTTCCACTGTTTTGCGAACGTTTGGAAATCAGATGACGTAAACTGTCTCCCATTGTCAGATACGACAGTCTCTGGAATGCCATGATGGGCAAATATGTTCTTTAATCTGGCAATGACAGTTAATGATGTCACACTTGGAAGATGTGCGATTTCAATTGTACCTGGAGAAATAGTCGATTAAGACTAAATACTGTTGTCCTTTCACCTCACAGATGTCAGTTCCTACCATCTGGAATGGTCGTTCTGGGAGAGGGGTAGGCTGGAGTGGTTCACTTCTTTGCGATGGTTGTTTGAGTTCACAATGAGCACATTGCTGGACTTTGTTCACAATTTCTTTGTTAAGTCCAGGCCACCAGACTGATGAGCTTGCTCTTTCTCGACATTTCTGAATACCGAGATGCCCTGCGTGGATGAGGTCAAGGACCCCGGCACGCAGCGAAGTCGGTATGACAATCCGGTTTGCTTTGATTAGTAGGCCATTGTGAACACTTAGTTCGTTCCTCACAGCGTAAAGTTCTTGGAGTTCTGGGCCTACGTCAGTCTGGTAAGCTGGCCATCCTGTTGCCGTGTATTGCATTGCTGCGCTAAGCACTCTGTCCTGACTTGTCTCTCGGCTGATCTCTTCCAGGCGCTTGTCTGTTACTGGCCAAGTTGACTTGATGAGATCTATGTGAGCTTCGACGTCTTGTCGAACTTGCTGAAAGTCATCCTGCTGAGACTCGTGAGGTAAGGGGCCGCGAGACAATGTGTCAGCTATTACAAGGTCTTTGCCAGGAGCGTAGACCGCATGAGGACTGAACCTCATCAGCCTCATGAGAAGACGTTGACAACGCAAGGGTGTATCTTGGAGGTCCTTTGTGTTGATCAAGGGGACAAGGGGCTTGTGGTCAGTTTGGAGTGTGAAAGATTCAAGACCCACAAGGTACCGTGAGAACTTTTCACATGACCAGACAGCAGCTAGACACTCCTTTTCTATTTGCGCGTATGAACGTTCTGCTGGCGTCAGGGTGCGTGAGCAGTAGGCTACAGGCTTCTGAACTCCATCATGTTCTTGGAGTAGAACACCTCCGATACCGTAACTGCTGGCATCGCTGCTGACTGTTGTTGGCTTGGTGAGATCGAAGAAAGCAAGGACTGGTGCTGAAGTCAGTGCCGTCTTCACCTTATGTAGGGCTTCTCGCTGTGGTCCACCCCACGTCCACACCCGGTCTTTCTCCAACAGCTGGGTGACTGGACGCAGTGTTGAGGACAGATCTGGGATGTATCTGCCCAGGAAGTTGATCAGGCCCAACATTCTTTGCAGTTCCTGAACATTCTTTGGGTCAGGCATGTCCATGAGTGCTGCTATCTTTGCTGGATCAGGTTTCACTCCATTCCCACTGATCAGGTGACCCAAGAATTCTATCTCAGACTTTCTCAGTTCTGACTTCTCTTTGTTCAGTTTCAGATGATGAGAGTGAAGTTTCTGTAGACATCGTCCAGGTGTTTCTCGTGTGTATTTGTGTCCTCACTGAAGACGAGGATGTCGTCGAAGTAACACAAAACATTCTGCATGCCTCCCAGGATCCCTTCTACAGTTCTTTGGAATATTTCTGGAGCTGAGGAATTCCAAAAGGGAGTCTCTTGTAGAAGAATCTGCCGCTCGGGGTGATGAATGTAGTGAGTTTTGCAGTCTCACTGTCGAGTGGTAGTTGCCAGAATCCTGAAGTGGCATCAAGTTTACTGAACACCTTTGAGCCACTGAGCTTGTGAAGTAGGTCATCCATCGTTGGTAGGATGTACCTCTCTCGTTTCACTGCTTCATTTAATTTCTTGAAGTCTGTACAGATACGTATTCTGCCATTCTTCTTCTGGACTGGTACCATTGGTGCACACCAGTCGGTTGGGGTTGTGATTTCCTCAATGATTCCTTGTTTCTCCATCTGTTCCAGCTCCGCTTTCACTTTCTCGAGGAGAGGAATTGGAACGCGTCGTGCAGCTGCTATACTATAAGGCTGTGCACCTTCCTTCAACCGTATCTTCACAGGTTGGCAATCAACGGGCGGTCCATCCAGTATGTTTTGAAACACTCCTTGTTCCACACTCTCTACACGCTTGATGAGGTTGAGCGCAAGAGACGCACTCCGACTCAAGAGATTATCCAGCTCACTGTTGACAACGACGATATTCAGAGACAAAGGGTTGTCTGTACCATGCAGCTTGGCTTGGGCTTTGAACTGGCCTACTGTTTTTAGAACACCACCTGGTGACTTCAAGACAGCTTTTGTTGGGGTGAGTGGTGGTGCCAAATGAAGCTTGTCATACTGGCTACGTGACATAAATGGAAATGTCTGCTCCTGTGTCAATCTTGAATTGACAGACTGAATCACAAATGTCAAGTTTTGCATACCATGGGGGAATATTGGTTTCTACAGCTCCCAAGAAGAATGTGTTGTCAGACGTTGCCTCCTCTACTGTGTCAGTTTGTTTTGGTCTACTGCGACACACAACAGAGAAATGATTCAGTTTTCCACAACTGCGACACGTTTTTCCTTTTGCTGGACAGTCATTTCCTTGACGAGAATCCCTACCACATCTGTTGCATTTGTTACTGTATCCACCTCCTCTGCCTCCCCGTGAAGCAGAGTGATGACCAGGATAACCTATATGTTTGCCACGCATTGTTCTACTTTGTGTGTTGCTGCCGTGTTGAGGCCGATCAGTGTTGCCATGGGCGCTGCCTGGTAACCACCATGACCACCTCGCCTAGAACCACGCTGTCCGTGGACTGCATCTACGTGTGAAGATGATGAGCGCTGAGCAGACAACTGCTGCTTTACTAGTTCATGCTGACGTGCTATCTGAGTAGCCTCTTTGAGTGTCAGTGTGGCTTGAAGTTGTAACTTTTCTGATAGCTCCCTATCTAGTAAGCCTACAACAAGCCTGTCACGAATAGCTGATTCCTTTTCTTGAAATTCTGCGTGTTCTGCGAGATCGTAGAGAACACGAATGTAGGTCTCTACGTTTTCTCCCTGTTGTTGAGTACGTTGGTGAAAAACTGCACGCTCGTGAATTACATTCACCTTTGGTGTGAAATGTTCATTGAAAAGTTTGATCACATTATCAAAAGTTGTATTCACAGTAATTTCAAAAGTTGCGTAAATTTTTTCTGCCTTGGTCCCATGCTATATATCAGGGATGATACTTGAATATCAAATGATTTCTTTGATAGTTCAGCACAAGTATGATATCTTTGGAAGCGCTGTCGCCATGTTGGCCACTGCTCTGGCGCAGAAAAGTCGAACGCTGAAGGCGGTTTGAAAGACATGAATGCAAATGCTGCTCCAGACAATGCTATGTCGATCAGATACTGACTAACTGAAATAAAAGTACGTACCTTCACAATCACAGTGCACCGTTTTCACAGTCATTAATTCTACTTTCTATGCATGACACTTTTTTACCACTGTTCGCCGCTGTTTACTGCTGTTTACCGCTGCCACCATGTAACATTTCTTGCGTACTCAAACCAGGCAATACGCAGGAACACTATGTTGTTTTGTGATCTAGTATATTCTCATTCTGGACAAGCTGGGGTGAGTGTTTTCCAACCAAACACGAACGCTTTCAGCGCATGCGCGATACATCATGTGTGACTATGTGCACGGCAGATAGCGACGTGCCTATGTGCACGGTCACCACATGCTACAACACACATCACCATTATCATTACACTGCCTATCACACTTCACCATTATCATTACACTGCCTATCCCACATCACCATTATCACTACACTGCCTATCACACACATCACCATTATCACTACACTGCCTATCACACACATCACCATTCTCACTACACTGCCTATCACACACATCACCATTAACACTACACTGCCTATCCCACATCACCATTATCATTACACTGCCTATCCCACATCACCATTATCACTACACTGCCTATCACACACATCACCATTATCATTACACTGCCTATCACACACACCATTATCACTACACTGCCTATCCCACATCACCATTATCATTACACTGCCTATCCCACATCACCATTATCACTACAATGCCTATCACACACACTATTATCACTACACTGCCTATCACACACCATTCTCACTACACTGCCTATCACACACATCACCATTATCATTACACTGCCTATCACACATCACCATTATCATTACACTGCCTATCACACATCACCATTCTCACTACACTGCCTATCCCACATCACCATTCTCACTACACTGCCTATCACACATCACCATTATCATTACACTGCCTATCACACACACCCATTATCATTACACTGCCTATCACACACACCACCATTATCACTACACTGCCTATCACACACATCACCATTCTCACTACACTGCCTATCACACATCACCATTATCATTACACTGCCTATCACACATCACCATTATCATTACACTGCCTATCACACACACCATTATCATTACACTGCCTATCACACACACTATCATTATCACTACACTGCCTATCCCACATCACCATTATCATTACACTGCCTGTCACACACATCACCATTAACACTACACTGCCATCACACACATCACCATTATCACTACACTGCCTATCACACACGTCACCATTATGCATTATCATTACACTGCCTATCACACACATTACCATTATCATTACACTGCCTATCACACACATCACCATTCTCACTACACTGCCTATCACACACATCACCATTATCATTACACTGCCTATCCCACATCAACCATTATCATTACACTGCTATCCCACATCACCATTATCACTACACTGCCTATCACACACATCACCATTATCACTACACTGCCTATCACACACATCACCATTATCACTACACTGCCTATCACACACATCACCATTATCATTACACTGCCTATCACACACATCACCATTATCACTACATGCCTATCACACACATCACCATTATCACTACACTGCCTATCACACACATCACCATTATCACTACACTTCCTATCACACACATCACTATTATCATTACACTGCCTATCCCACATCACCATTATCATTACACTGCTATCACACATCACCATTCTCACTACACTGCCTATCACACACATCACCATTATCACTACACTGCCTATCACACACATCACCATTATCATTACACTGCCTATCACACACATCACCATTATCACTACACTGCCTATCACACACATCACCATTATCATTACACTGCCTATCACACACATCACCATTATCACTACACTGCGTATCACACACATCACCATTATCATTACACTGCCTATCCCACATCACCATTATCATTACACTGCTTATCCCACATATCACAATTCTCATTACACTGCCTATCGGACATATCACCATTCTCATTACACTGCCTATCACACATACACTCCACATCCCCATTAACATCACACTACAAACCCAATTTCACCATTGTCGTAACACTGCATACCGCATATGACCATTACCATGACACTGCATATCCCACATCAGTATGGAGAATACAGTGCCCCACATCACTGTTAATCAACATCACAGTCCGCTTCACTTTGATCGCGCCTGCAGTGTCGTCAGCAGAAGGAGGAGGAAGGAGAAGAAGAAGAAGAATGTGAAGAATGCAAAGACGAATGCGAAGAAGAATGCAAAGAAGAAGAAGAAGAAGAAGAAGAAGAAGAAGAAGAAGAAGAAGAAGAAGAAGAGGAGGAGGAGGAGGAGGAGGAGGGGCAGACAAAGAGAGTGTATCTACCTGCAGTGAACCGTGATGGGCCCCTCCTGTCCAAACTGCTCCTTGGTCTTGTGGACCTGGCCGATGAAGTCAATAAAGGCCTCTCCAGACTTGGGCACGCCCTGCTCCGGCCAGCCAGTGAAGTGGAACTGTCGGATGGTGCGGGACTGCCCATCCTGTGAAACACAATCACTCAGCTGGAACAGAGGGTCTAGGCTGGTTTTTTTTATATCATTTGTATTATATCATTATTATGGATTCTTATATAGCACCTATCCTCGGCCAGAGACCAAGCTCTAAGCGCTCTACAATCTGCATTCTCGTTTACAAACGGGCGGCCTACCTGGGTAGAGCCGACTGAAGAGCTGCCTGCTGGCGCTTCATTCAGTGTCCCGTGTCATCTAGTCAATATCGTTCAGCATCATTCACTCCATTTCCTTACTTCCTTCATTCTTTCCATTTCTCACTCAGGTGGCATGCTATGTCTCACGTGTCATCCATACCAACGGCTAAACTGGCCTTCTCTTCCGAAAGTTGATGGGATTTGACGTGTGTGCAAGATGTTATGCGTGCGTTCACACACGGAACCTCGGTTTATAGTCTCATTCGGACTATCACATGTGCTACATTTTCCTATGTTTAATTCTTTACTCGTTACGAAATCTGGCTTTCTCTCTTTTCATTCTTCTGTCATCCAGAATCTGGTTTTCTTTCTTGTCACACACAGAATGAAAGTGTCAGAACACTGAACATTAAGCACATTCATAAACTCACACGCCTATCTATTGACTGCAAACAATGTTAAAGTTCAGATAAGACTGTCCGTCAGTAGTAGAACACACATGGGTTGTGAGCGATAGTCGATGAAGACAAATAAAAGAGTGTAAAATGTGAAGAAAAAGAAGGATGGAGGCCTTACCTCTATTTAAAAAAAAGTGGAAAAATAAGATCTTGGAGGAGAAGAAAAGGCTGGAAATGGTAGTAATGGTTTCTGTTGTTCTGCCTTGAATTCTCTTTTTCTTCTGTCCCAATTTCTGTGCCACCTCAGTGGCAGTGCACCCACGCCGCTCATTCCGACATCCCATCCACAGCCACCAGCCGCAGCCCCGGCACAGGCAATCCACAGGGAGCAATCAATGTCAAGTCGTCAAGAGGCAACCCACCGGAGGAGACACTGCACTGCCGCCGAGTCATTTCGATGGTGTTCAGTGGCACCTGTTCTGATCCAACATACGCAGGACACCACCTACTAAGCCCCCTACTGACGACAATAATTGCTTAGTCGCGGAGCCGGCGTGAGTGAGCTCTCCCTCCGGAAGACAGTACCACGTCCAACCAACGACAGCCCCCATGGAGACGCCGATACCGGTGACCCCGACGGAACTAAACCAAGGCCACAGACGTGGAGAGGACATCGAAACTGAGGTCACCATGAAAGCAGGGCATGAAGGGCCACAGAATTTGAGACATTTATTTTTGGTGCTGGTCGATGAGAATGAGGATGATAAAGATGATACTACGGATTTCCATTTCGGTCTGAGACTGCATGATAGGGCTGTACTCTACGCTTCCTTTCCTAATATATCCCGGCGTCAACCAGGCCCCAGAGATACAGACACCTGCAGTGTTGGTCAGGAAATTTGAGCAACACTCTTAGAGACGCAGCCATTAAGTGGATGAAACTCGACTGTGTGGTCCCAGGCTTCCAAAGTGAGAGCGTAGCAAACAGAACTCTGGGTAGGAGCCGGTTGGGGTAGAAAAATCCCAAATGACTCTGATGGGAATCCTAGCCGGGAGTCCGCGACGCTAACCACTTCGCCATGGCGGCTGGTTGCTGCCTTGAATTCCCTTGCATTATGTCGTGCTGTGCAATGTACTGCCTTGCATAACATTGCCTATCCTGTTCTGTAATACAGGACACTGTCGTGCTGTGCAATGTACTGCCTTGCATAACATTGCCTATCCTGTTCTGTAATACAGGACACTGTCGTGCTGTGCAATGTACTGCCTTGCATAACATTGCCTATCCTGTTCTGTAATACAGGACACTGTCAATATGTCGTGCTGTGCAATGTACTGCCTTGCATAACATTGCCTATCCTGTTCTGTAATACAGGACACTGTCAATATGTCGTGCTGTGCAATGGACTGCCTTGCATAACATTGCCAATCCTGTTCTGTAATACAGGACACTGTCAAGATGCCTCACCTTTGAACTTGATTTCTGGACGAGGACAGTAAGTGTGGTGAGTATCTTATTGTTGACATGATGGCTGGATGTGCATACAGACAGACAGACAGACAGACAGACAGACAGACAGACACACACACACACACACACACACACACACACACACACACACACACACACACACCACACACACACACACACACACACACACACACACACACACACACACACACACACAACCACACACACACACACACACACACACACACACACACACACACACACAGCACACACACACACACACACACACACACACACACACACACACACACACACACACACACACACATCACAGGCACGCACGCACGCGCGCACACACACCCACACCCACACACCCACACACACACACAGATACACGCTCATACACACACACACACACACACACACACACACACACACACACACACACACACACACAACCACACACACAACCACACACACACACACACACACACACACACACACACACACACACACACACACACACACACACACCGCACACACACACGCCACAGGCACGCACACGCGCGCGCACACACACCCACACACACCCACCCACCCACCCACCCACCCACCCACACACACACACACACACACCACACACACAGATACACGCTCATACACCCAAACACACACACACACACACACACACACACACACACACACACACACACACACACACACACACCGCATATGCAAACATACTGACCCTGGCATCGGTGACTTTGAATTCTCTGAGGATGTAGTGAGGCATGTTGTACTCTGTCATGGGATCCACCACGAAGTACTGGTACCGGGCTGAGCGCTCTGTGGGCCAGTACTCTTGACACATCTCCTGCATGGCACCGAACATGACAACCAGTCAGCACAGAACATGACAGCCAGTCAGCACAGAACATGACAGCCAGTCAGCACAGAACATGACAGCCAGTCAGCACAGAACATGACAGCCAGTCAGCACGGAACATGACATCCAGTCAGCACAGAACATGACAGCCAGTCAGCATAGAACATGACAGCCAGTCAGCACGGAACATGACAGCCAGTCAGCACAGAACATGACAGCCAGTCAGCACGGAAAATGACAGCCAGTCAGCACAGAACATGACAGCCAGTCAGCACAGAACATGACAACCAGTCAGCACAGAACACGACAGCCAGTCAGCACAGAACATGACAACCAGTCAGCACAGAACACGACAGCCAGTCAGCACAGAACATGACAGCCAGTCAGCACGGAACATGACAGCCAGTCAGCACAGAACATGACAGCCAGTCAGCACAGAACATGACAGCCAGTCAGCACGGAACATGACAACCAGTCAGCACGGAACATGACAACCAGTCAAAACGGAACATGACAACCAGTCAGCACAGAACATGACAGCCAGTCAGCACAGAACATGACAGCCAGTCAGCACGGAACATTGACAGCCAGTCAGCACGGAACATAACAGCCAGTCAGCACGGAACATTGACAGCCAGTCAGCACGGAACATTGACAGCCAGTCAGCACGGAACATGACAGCCAGTCAGCACAGAACATGACAGCCAGTCAGCACGGATCATTGACAGCCAGTCAGCACGGACATTCAGTACACTCCGGCTTTGCATGGCCAAGATAACAGTGGGGAAGAGCAGCTTACCCTCGACATCTCTCGCAGTCTGGTCAGCATTACCACGATGCAGGAGTTTTGTTCCCAAAGCATCCGCCAGAGGTCCTCCCGGGTCTCCATCAGGGGACCTTGTGTCGCGATGTAGGCCTTTTTGTAACGATAGCCCTGAACACACACACACACACACACACACACACACACACACACACACACACACACACACAACGATTTTCATATGGCACACTTTCCACCCTTATACTTTGAAATCTATCGGCTCAATCAAAAATACATGGTCAACAACAACTTTTGACGGATATTTTATCGTAATGGAAACATCCGTTGATGAAATAAAAGTCTCCAAGTCTTTTCACTACATACTGTGTCTAATACAAGATTACATAGCACGCTGTGTCTTCTATCACAATGGAATGTTATCTTTAAAGTACGATCCAAGAGACAGCATTCCTGTCTGTAACACATGGTGTCTAAAACACGCTGCACCTTTTCATCACCAAGTACTGCATGATGTCTGTAACACACTATGTCTGAACAATTTTATTTTGAAATTCACTCTATATCATATCGGAATAATATCGTGTTTCAACGACCTCAGCAACCACACACACAACATCGTATCTGTGACACATTGTGTGCCATATATATTACGTCATATCCGTAACATAATGTGTGTAAATGATTTCAGCAATACACACTGTATCCCATATGTAGAACAACGTGTCTTACATACACTCAGCAAAACACACTACATCCCATCGGACGCGCATTGCGTCTTACACATACTACGTGATATCTGCAACACATTGTTGCTAAAAGCTTTCAGTCCTACACACTACTTCCTCTCTGTAACAATGTGTGAATACTGCATCAAAATGCACTACCTTTTTCCCCGTAACCATTACGTCAATTTCTTGAAGCAAAGTTACACTTTCCACATATTGTCTGATGCGCCCCCGACTGTCTTCTTTGAAGTAACTGTATCTTTACTGAAGTGCATGCATAGCATTGCCTGTAGCCCACTGTCTGTATAGCATTTCCTGTAGTCCACTGTCTGTAGTCCACTGTCTGTATAGCATTGCCTGTAGTCCTCTGTATGTATAGCATTGCCTGTAGTCCACTGTCTGTATAGCATTGCCTGTAGCCCACTGTCTGTATAGCATTTCCTGTAGTCCACTGTCTGTAGTCCACTGTCTGTATAGCATTGCCTGTAGCCCACTGTCTGTATAGCATTTCCTGTAGTCCACTGTCTGTAGTCCACTGTCTGTATAGCATTGCCTGTAGTCCTCTGTATGTATAGCATTGCCTGTAGTCCACTGTCTGTATAGCATTGCCTGTAGTCCATTGCCTGTAGTCCACTGTCTGTATAGCAATGCCTGTAGTCCACTGTCTGTATAGCATTGGCTGTTGTCCACTGTCTGTATAGCATTGCCTGTAGTCCACTGTCTGTATAGCATTGCCTGTAGTCCACTGTCTGTATGGCATTGCCTGTAGTCCACTGTCTGTATAGCATTGCCTGTAGTCCACTGTCTGTAGTCCACTGTCTGTATAGCATTGCCTGTAGTCCACTGTCTGTATAGCAATGCCTGTAGTCCACTGTCTGTATAGCATTGCCTGTAGTCCATTGTCTGTAATCCACTGTCGGTATAGCTTTGCCTGTAGTCCACTGTCTGTATAGCATTGCCTGTAGTCCACTGTCTGTATAGCATTGCCTGTAGTCCATTGTCTGTAGTCCACTGTCTGCATAGCTTTGCCTGTAGTCCACTGTCTGTAGTCCACTGTCTGTATAGCATTGCCTGTAGTCCACTGTCTGTATAGCATTGCCTGCAGTCCACTATCTGTATAGCATTGCCTGTAGTCCACTGCCTGTAGTCCACTGCCTGTATAGCATTGCCTGTAGTCCACTGCCTGTAGTCCACTGCCTGTATAGCATTGCCTGTAGTCCACTGCCTGTAGTCCACTGCCTGTATAGCATTGCCTGTAGTCCACTGTCTGTAGTCCACTGCCTGTATAGCATTGCCTGTAGTCCACTGTCTGTATAGCACTGCATGTAGTCCACTGTCTGTATAGCATTGCCTGTAGTCCACTGTCTGTAGCATTGCCTGTAGTCCACTGTCTGTACAGCATTGCCTATAGTCCACTGTCTGTATAGCATTGCCTGTAGTCCACTGTCTATAGCATTGCCTGTAGTCCACTGTCTGTACAGCATTGCCTGTAGTCCACTGCCTGTATAGCATTGCCTGTAGTCCACTGTCTATAGCATTGCCTGTAGTCCACTGTCTGTATAGCATTGGCTGTAGTCCACTGTCTGTATAGCATTGCCTGTAGTCCACTGTCTGTATAGCATTGCCTGTAGTCCACTGTCTGTAGTCCACTGTCTGTATAGCATTGTAGTCCACTGTCTGTATAGCATTGCCTGTAGTCCACTGTCTGTATAGCATTGCCTGTAGTCCACTGTCTGTAGTCCACTGTCTGTAGTCCACTGTCTGTATAGCATTGCCTGTAGTCCACTGTCTGCATAGCATTGCCTGTAGTCCACTGCATGTAGTTCACTGTCTGTACAGCATTGCCTGTAGTCCACTGTCTATAGCATTGCCTGTAGTCCACTGTCTGTATAGCTTTGCCTGTAGTCCACTGTCTGTATAGCATTGCCTGTAGTCCGATGTCTGTATAGCATTACATGTAGTCCACTGTCTGTATAGCATTGCCTGTAGTCCACTGTCTGTAGTCCACTGTCTGTATAGCATTGCCTGTAGTCCACTGTCTATAGCATTGCCTGTAGTCCACTGTCTGTATAGCATTACATGTAGTCCACTGTCTGTATAGCATTACATGTAGTCCACTGTCTGTATAGCATTGCCTGTAGTCCACTGCCTGTAGTCCACTGTCTGTATAGCATTGGCTGTAGTCCACTGTCTGTATAGCATTGCCTGTGGTCCACTGTCTGTATAGCACTGCCTGTAGTCCACTGTCTGTATAGCATTGCCTCTAGTCCACTGTCTGTATAGCATTGCCTGTAGTCCACTGTCTGTAGTCCACTGTCTGTATAGCATTGCCTGCAGTCCACTGTCTGTATAGCATTGCCTGCAGTCCACTGCCTGCGATCTGTTGTCTGCAGCCTGTATGTAGTCCACTGCCTGCACGTGCTATCTGTTGTCTGCAGCCTGTATGTAGTCCACTGCCTGCACGTGCTATCTGTTGTCTGCAGCCTGTATGTAGTCCACTGCCTGCACGTGCTATCTGTTGTCTGCAGCGTACTGTCTGTACAGCATTGCCTGTATGTAGTCCACTGCCTGCACGTGCTATCTGTTGTCTGCAGCCTGTATGTAGTCCACTGCCTGCACGTGCTATCTGTTGTCTGCAGCGTACTGTCTGTACAGCATTGCCTGTATGTAGTCCACTGCCTGCACGTGCTATCTGTTGTCTGCAGCCTGTATGTAGTCCACTGCCTGCACGTGCTATCTGTTGTCTGCAGCCTGTATGTAGTCCACTGCCTGCGATCGGTTGTCTGCAGCCTGTATGTAGTCCACTGCCTGCACGTGCTATCTGTTGTCTGCAGCCTACTGTCTGTACGGCATGCCTGTATGTAGTCCACTGCCTGCACGTGCGATCTGTTGTCTGCAGCCTACTGTCTGTAGCTCGTTGTCTGCAATGCATTGTCTGTTGCCAACTGCTGGAACCAACCGCCTACAGCCTACTGTTTGTGACCCAGTGCATGCATCCCAATGCCTGAAACCCAATGCCTGTATCCCAATGCCTGAAATCCAATGCCTGAAACCCAATGCCTGAAACCCAGTGCCTGAAACCCAATGCCTGAAACCCAATGCCTGAAACCTAATGCCTGTATCCCAATGCCTGAAATCCAATGCCTGTATCCCAATGTCTGAAACCCAGTGCCTGAAACCTAATGCCTGAAACCCAATGCCTGAAACCCAATGCCTGAAACCCATCTGATGCCACGTGTGTAAAGCCCTGTCTAAAGTACACTTACCCACACACACTCCGTGTGACCGTGGCCAGTCAAGTCAGATCAAGTCAAGTCAAAATTATCTTTATTGAGGGTTAAAGAATAAGCTTTCGAGATTTTTTACATCCTGCCCTCATAAACAAGAAAGAAACTAATACAGCATATAGCCACAGGCTCAAAAAACATTTTTAAAGGCACACAATTTCTATCATGCAAATACATAACTCCCATATCAAATATGAAACAATAATGAAACTATTGTTGGAACATCAAGTTCAAGCACAGAGAGAGAGAGAGAGAGAGAGAGAGAGAGAGAGAGAGAGAGAGAGAGAGAGAGAGAGAGAGAGAGAGAGAGAGAGAGAGATGGGGATCGTATTGATGGAAATGACTTTAAGTGATGTGCAGAGTTTCTATCAGATGCATTGTTCTGTGCTTTTTTAAATGTCTGTTTTGAGGGACATGATTTTATGGAGGAAGGCAAATTATTCCATTCGGTCCCCTCAGAACATAGAAAACTGGATTCA
>CM031606.1:1873038-1875538 GCA_018398815.1 Conus ventricosus
AGGCAGGTTGGCGCTGACGAAACGGTTGGGACTGGCTTTCATATTAGACAAGCGCTGAAACACAGAACCACGTGGCATGGACATATTAGACAACCGCTGAAACACAGAACCACGTCCATGGACATAATAGACAACCGCTGAAACACAGAACCACGTGACATGGACATAGACAACCGCTGAAACACAGAACCACGTGACACACATGGACATATTAGACAACCTCTGAAACACAGAACCACGTGACATGGACATATTAGACAACCTCTGAAACACAGAACCACATGGTTGGACATATTAGACAACCGCTGAAACACAGAACCACGTGACATGGACATATTAGACAACCACTGAAACACAGAACCACGTGACATGGACATATTAGACAACCGCTGAAACACAGAACCACGTGACATGGACATATTAGACAACCGCTGAAACACAGAACCACGTGACATGGACATATTAGACAACCGCTGAAACACAGAACCACGTGACATGGACATATTAGACAACCGCTGAAACACAGAACCACGTGACATGGGCATATTAGACAACCGCTGAAACACAGAACCACGTGACATGGACATATTAGACAACCGCTGAAACACAGAACCACGTGACATGGACATATTAGACAACCTTTAAAACACAGAACCACGTGACGTGGACATATTAGACAACCTCTGAAACACAGAACCACGTGACATGGACATATTAGACAACCTCTGAAACACTGAACCACGTGACATGGACATATTAGACAACCTCTGAAACACTGAACCACGTGACATGGACAGAGACAACCTCTGAAACACAGAACCACGTGGCGTGGACAGGTACCTGTGGCACGGGACATATTGGACAACATGGCATGTTGGGACTAACACTATCATAAACAACACAGCATGTTGGGACTAACACTATCATAAACAACACAGCATGTTGGGACTAACACTATCATAATCAACACAGCATGTTGGGACTAACACTATCATAAACAACACAGCATGTTGGGAGTAACACTATCATAAACAACACAGCATGTTGGGACTAACACTATCATAAACAACACAGCATGTTGGGACTAACACTATCATAAACAACACAGCATGTTGGGACTAACACTATCATAAACAACACAGCATGTTGGGAGTAACACTATCATAAACAACACAGCATGTTGGGACTAACACTATCATAAACAACACAGCATGTTGGGACTAACACTATCATAAACAACACAGCATGTTGGGAGTAACACTATCATAAACAACACAGCATGTTGGACTAACACTATCATAAACAACACAGCATGTTGGGACTAACACTATCATAAACAACACAGCATGTTGGGACTAACACTATCATAAACAACACAGCATGTTGGGACTAACACTATCATAAACAAGCTGGCATCCGTCTTTCAGTAACAGCAGGGTTGGTGGGACCATCAAGAAGAAGCTGAGGAATACATAGACAGAGCATGGTCACTGTTTGGTTTTTTTACAATCTGTTGTCTCATTTTGCTTTGCTTTGTTTGTTGCAACACAACCTATTCATATTATAAATTATAATGAATACTTATGTAGTGCCTATCCTCAAAGCGATTTACAATCCACACTCGTTTACACAACGGGCTGCCTACCCCGTAACCCCATGATCACCAAGATTACGAGTCTGGCGCTTGACCAACTAATCCGGCCCATCAATCAATCAATGTTTCACGTAGTCCGAAAGCTGTGCTTACTAAAGTCTGCATAGCTAGTGACAGAAACAGATCTTCTGACACGTTTATGTGACTACTGTTATATACACTCAGCTCGGAGCTACAGTAAACAGCTGTTTCAAAGACAGGGAAGAAGGGAGAAAACAATTCTGAGCAGTGAGGCCAAAGAAGAAGACGTAGATTTATGTGATTATGGCTACAGTTTTGACAGCAAACTACAAATCGATACGGGCAGTGCTGACCGAAAAGAGATCAATCAGTTTTGTAGGCCTTTTGTATGTGGAGATCTGTAGAAGCGAAATATCGCCCGGACTGGCCGAACGTCCTCAGACATTATTATTATTATTATTATTATTATTATTATTATTATTACTACTATTATTATTATCATTACTATCATTATTATGACTACTTATATAGCGCCTATCCTCGGCCAGAGACCAAGTTCTAAGCGCTTGACAATCCACACTCGTTTACACAACGGGCTGCCTTCCTGGGTAGTGCCGACTGAAGAGCTGCCAGCTGGCGCTTCATTCAGTCGTTTCCCGTGTCATCCAGTCAATATCGTTCACTGAATTTCCTTACTTCCTTCATTCTTTCCATTTCTTACGCAGGGTGCATGCTATGTGTCACGTGTCATCCATACCAACGGCCAAACTGGCCTTCTCTTCCGACGTGTGTGCAAAGTGTTATGCGTGCTTTCACACACGGAACCTCTGTTTATGGTCTCATTCGAAGGACTGTAAGGAAATGGAGTCAGAACCAATGTTAACT